>CAJNSZ010000001.1:686822-802977 GCA_905329745.1 Rotaria sp. Silwood2 | reverse complement strand
TTTTTGTTTTTGTCAATCGAAAAAATCTTTGTTGTACTCAAATTATTTTTCAGGAGAGAAATGCAAGCGACAGGTATAGATATGAGACGATAGAGAATTTCAAGCTCTATCAGAATAGATAATTGCCTTTTTAAAAAGGTAATGCAATACTGATCAAAAATTGAAAAAAAGTAATTTCGATGACAGTAACAAAATCAAGTCTGTGGGAATCTCGTCATGAGGGCGTCTTTATTCCACCTAATGTTTCATTCAGAAGATAAAAGCAAGATACAATCAAAATATATAGTTTGGTAGAGAATTTCGAGCGCTATCGAGTGGTATAATTACTTTTCTTAAAATGTCTTTTTCGCGTATTAAAAGAGCCGAAATATCATGTGCAGCTTTTGCTTTCCAGGGCTATATATATCAATAAATAATATTTTTGATTTTACCAAATGGATCACCAGGTATGTGCATATTTTTATGTTTAACACTAACAGTATGAACACCCATTTCTTTTGCAATAAATTTAATTGAATAATTACAATCATCAAGTTCACTAAAAATAAGAAAAAAAAACGGAATTTCTATCTTCAACTCTTTGCATCATATCAATTGTGAAAATACTTACACAATTTCACAATTTTCTAAACGTCCTGTTGGACTTGTAACATAAACACTCATATCAAACGATGATGTACCTAAGTGTTAACAAATTCATTTTTTTATTTTATTATTCAATTAAATATTCTTTTTTCATACCAGGAATTTTAAGGGATAATTCACATTGACTACCAATATGTGTTATATCAGCAGCACGACGTTCGCGTAAAATACTTTCACGGAGTCGACTTGATCCATGACCACCAACACTAACTGTAAATGGGCTACCTACACAAAAGCAAAAAACCAAACATAATTTAATAGAGAAAATCTTTTCATTTTCTTTGTTGTTTAACTAACCAGGTACGTGTTTATCAGCAAATTTAACATTAACAATATAAGTACCAGGTTCAGTTGGTCTATATGTAACAAGACATGAACCATCTTCATTATCATGACATTCAATATCAGCTTTTGATGGTCCTTCAATTGATAATGATAAACTACCATAACCTAATAAAAAAAATTCAAAAAACTTGTTTTTCTTTTTTTCATTAATTTTATTTCAACTAACCAGCACCACGTGTAACAACAGTAAAATCATTAATTTGATTAGCATAACCTAGATGGATTAATTTTATTCAAAAGATATTCTTATCATGTTTTTTTTTACTTACCTTCTTTTAAGCTTCGTCCAAATACTTTAACTTTATTGGCATCACCAATTTCAGATGAACCAACATGTATACGAAATGGACTATTTTTAATATGTTTACCATCACGATAAACATGTACTAAATGATCACCAATTTCTTTTGGTTTAAATGATATTCCAAGACTTCCATTAGCTAATTTTTTTAATAAACATATATCTTCTACACCACTTGGTGAACGTATTGCTGCAGTTAAATCATGTATATCCACTTCAGTTACACCTAAACTTATTTCACTTTGATTTCCAACCATAACTTGTGAACGTTTACGATTGTCAGCTGATAATGATACACCAGTTATTTTAGCAGTAAATGGTGAACCAACAATATGTTTATTAGCAAATTTAACAGTTATTGTATATTCACCTGGCGCAGTCTTAAAGAAAAAAAGAACAACGAGTTCAATATTGTCAAAATTGTTTAGAGTTTTAACTTACCGGCCAATAAGTAACATCACATGTACCATCTTTATTATCTTTACATTGAATTTCANAATCTTTTTTATTGAAATAAATTAATAAATTTGTTCGATTTATATCAAATGGTGATGGATAAATAACAGTTGAATAATCAAATTCATCATTTATATTCGAAGAAGAAGAAGAAGTAAAAACCAGAATTCCAATTGTAGACAATATCAAAATGAAAAGTGTATAACAACATCTTTTATATCGTCTTTTACATAATTTAACCATTTTTATTCTTTAATCGTGGAGTGTTGTTTTAGTTTTATCAAAAGGCAATGTATACATTACCCTTTAGCACACAACGTATTTTATGTCAATTTTTATTATTACGATGAGAAAGGAAAAGAATCTACATGAAAAGAAGATATAACGTACAGTATGTTAGATAACCAAATAGCCACAATTTAATACTTTATCTTGTAAAGTATATTTTGCCTACAAATACAGAACATTATTTGAGTTTTGATTAAACTATTGGATAGATCAAATCCTTTGCTTTATTCCATTACAAAAAAATTTCTTCTAATATGACGGTAACATGTTTTAGAAGTTTTTCAACGAATCACTTGATTTCCTAGGCAAAAAAAGGCATCGAACATCTATAGTTTTTCTTTTCTAGGACATTTATTCCACACTCAAATGTTTCGAGTCATATTTCATTCGATCGAAAACAAAGTTTTCTACACGTTGATATGCTTTAGAAACGGAAAGAAAACATTTCGGAGTGGTGAAAGTCTCATAGCTTTTACACATAACCTAAGCTTTTCAGTTTTGGCAAAATGAAAACTGGTTTCATAGTCTATCATTCAATAAAGAATATCAAGCTGAATCGAATCATGTTCTTCATTTTCAAAACTAATCAAAAAAGAAAGAGGCACTAATTTCGAGTTTTTCAAGAAAATAAACATGTCAAATAATATTCTTCAAACATATCCTTCAGTGAACGAAGAAAACTTTTTCGTTCTGTTATGTAACACGGATGAATTATGCATTATTTTCCTTGTCTTTTCGCACTGAATGATGTATTTCAAAGAATAGGATCTTATCGTCTTTAAGAAAACTGTTAATCATGTATTCAAGCATGTTATGCCACAGAGAATCTGATTCCCTACTAGTCTATATCTTTGAAAAACACTGTTTCACATGATTGTTCTATAGAAAAACCGAAATGAACAGAAGGTCAATTCAAGACACTGATTGTATTCAGTAACCAATGCTTCTTTTATTTACTTAGGGCATACCAAAAGTAGTGGAGGAGGTTCAGTAATTCCTTATAAGAAGCTTCAAGAAACTTTCTTTCTATATGGTCGGATAGAGCATTCTTTTCTCTATCAGACTATATAGAGATTATAAGGAATTACCAAACCTCCGCCACTACTTTTGGTATGCTCTAAGTAGTTAATCTTTGAAAATGAAGAACATGATTCAATTTCGTTTGATCTCTTCTATCAAATGATAGATTATGCCTCCAGTTTTCAGTTCGTCTAAACTTGAAAAACTTGGATTCTCTATAAAAACTACAAAACTTTCAGAACTTTACAAAATTGTTGTTTTTTCGTTTCTAAAGCATATCAACGTGTAGAAAACTGTTTTCGTTTTCAATCGAATGAGATATAACACGAAATATTTGACTGTGGAATGAAGATGTTAGAAAAAGGAACCTTCAGGTGTTCAATGCCATTTTATATGCCTAAGAAATTAAGAGGTTCATTGAAAAGCTTCTAAAATTTGTCAAAGTCAATTTTAAAAGAATTTTTTTTCTCATAGAATAAAGTAGAGAATTCCATCTATCGAATAACATGTTCAAAGAAGAGATATCAAATTGTGTCCCAATAATAATTTTATGCACTCTTTATATTTGATTAGAAGAGAATTAACATTCTTTTATATGATGTTTTGAGAGAGATTTATGTAGTGTCTTGCACGATCGATATTAAAAAATGGGTGTTTCTGAAAATCATTTTTTTTATTCATACATACTCTCCTAATTTTGTTCTTTCAATCAAAAACAAAATGTCGAAATGAATCAAATATTACATTGTTGAGAAATAGATTTTAACATTCTTCTAAAGACTTTTGCAATAGCTTATTAATTATAAAAAAGATCACAAACATTCATCAACAAAAGTTAGATAAATTCATTCATTATGCATGAAGTTCTAATGCAATTATTATAACTATTGTTTTTTTTTGTGATTATCATCTTCGTGAGAACTATTACTCAAATTATCTTACTAGACGACAATATTATTACTTTGTCCCCTTGATTTTTTTCATTCTTTTGTCTGTGTTCTTGATGTGTTAGTATTTTTTTCTTTCTTCTCAATTGTTCAATTAATGAAGAAAATAATTCTCTTATCTTAATTTTCATAAGTTTCCATGTCTAAATAATAATTTATTTATTTTACTAAAATGTATGACGAATGATAATTTTATTTTTAATTTAAAGTCATCTCAAGTTGCACAAAGTGCAACATTGATAGAAGCTAATGTCTGGTATTGATAGTTCTTCTTAAATACGAAAAATTAAATCTTAATAAGAATTCTCAAAAGCATTACGGGAAATGGGTATTAAGAAAAGTCATTTTTGCAGGACATTAATTTTATTTCAATATAATATTGACATTTATTTTCTTTCATTGTAATTTTATAGACACGTACTATTAGTAAATAATAAATATGTCTATGTGACAAAAGCAAGTACAATATTAATGGCTCGATAGAAATATTTCTAAAATAACTTGAAGAACAAATTTGCGTATTTTTTTAATCAAAATCTGCCAACATATTTGGATAATGATTGATTGTTATGTTTTTTGAAAATAAATTTGGGTTCAATGGAACTTGATTATTATTCAATAATATATTGGGTTTGTTAAGATCTTTTGATGATGATAATTGGTAATTGTCTACAGTCGAATGTTTATTTAATTCGATTTCATTACGTAAACAAGATACTTGATTTTGATTATTTGAACATGATAGTTCTGCATTATGCAAAGATGATTCAACTGAAGGAGTTTCAATTTGTTGATAATGTTTAGCAGCTTTATCAACGGATTTTATTGGTTTTGTATTAGTCGAATTTAAACTATTATCTTTAACTGATGTTTGTCTATATTTTTGAATGAATTCTTTAGTAGGAACAAACGTATTAGATGATAATGAAGATGATGATGGTGTGTCAAAGCTTGTTGTTGTATGATGATTATAGACACTTTTATGCTTATGTTTATGATAAATTGGTAGCCGCATAGAATCTCTAGATGATGATCGATTACTACTTTTGTTCTATAATGAACACTATTCAATAGGAATTATGAGGAAAATATTTATATACAGATTTGGCATCATAATGATAAGAATTTGAAGATAATTGATGTTGTATTTGAGATCCATTTGTTGATCTTTTACGAAATGGAAGAGATTCATAATGATCAATCTTTTTAATTTTATCCATAATCATGCTTTGTTCTGATCTATAAAAAAAAATAATGTGAAATATTACAACGGCATCAAAAATATGATTTGATCTATTTGCTTTGTTTTTGATTGTTGATATTTAGCACCCAGCGATACAAATGTTTCTTTTGATTGTGTACTCATTGGAATCATACTATTTGTTCGAGATATTGTTTCAGTTGAAGATGTTTCATTAATAAATGGTATTTCAGCATCTTTTGATAGTGTTAGAATTTTTCTAGAAGCACTATTCTCTGAATGTTGTTCGTTGTTAACAAAGGGTGATGTAAATTTTGATGATGTTTGATTTCTAGTGTCATTTATTTTTTTATTATCATCATCATTATCTTGTAGTACATTGGTCGATGAAAGACAAGGCTATAGTAAAACAAGAATAATTGTTTTTCTTTTCTTTACGTAGAAATTCATTCAATAAACCTTAATTGAATTAGCAAATGCATACCAATCAGTAAGATGTCCAACATTCGTACAATAACATTTAAGAACTTCAGTAACAAGAATTCGTATTAGACGATCCGAATCAATATCAGTCTTAATTATATATGTATAAATATATAAAACGAAATATAAAAGAAAAAAACAGTGTACTACATGACAAAGAATTCGTTCAATATTTTGTGGTAAAGAACAAGATAATTGATGTAACTATTCAAAAAAATAAAATATACAATAAATGTATATATCAATGAAAATATTGTTACAAAATCCATTGATATATGATTAACAATTTGTCGAAGAACATTTGTAACAATATAATCAACATATTCTCGTCTATTATCAAATATTTTCGTTAATGTCTAAACATTATTCTTTATTTTTCATTATGATCAATACATAATTTGTTTTTTTAGACTATAAGAAATTTACCTACAAATTGATTTCGATATGGACCCATAGAATTCGAATATGGCAAATTGATTTTAGTATTACATGTTGGCTTGAAAGAATTATTTATATTTATATTCTTTACAAAGCCGCTTGATAATTTTATTGGATCAGAACAATTACCACATACTTCTACACAACAACCTGTACCAACATCACTTTTACATTGATAAAAACTGTAGAAGTTCAAAGATAGAAATAAAAGTCTATAGAAAAATATGAATAAACTTACGATTTTTCAATACATGATGGCATCCCTGTACCGCAATTATCTATGATAGCTGATTGATTATGTTCATTATTTACTCTTGAACTTAGTCGATATCGAACACCAGTGCATTTATCTAAGATAAAATTTTACTGGAAAGAATTATTCATATTCCACTTACCCCAATTGTTACAATTCATTATGTTTTACATATATAAATTAGACAAAAATAAAATTTTTAATGTTAATAAAGATTAAAAAAAAAAATTATATGCGCCAATTTTATTTTTCAGTAATAAGTATATCACTTACCGAAGGAAACAATTGAACTCTCTAATTCGTAGTTTGAGTTTGAGCCCATAGGGAAGTCTTGGTAAAACTAGAAACAGCTTAAAATAGTTCGTGTCCATGGGCGCATCGAGTCTAATTATGATCGGTTTGCTGAATTTTCAATCTATTTTTGTTATTTACTGAAGAATCGAATAAAGAAATTTCGCCCATAGATAGGTCTCATCGTCCTTGGAATATTCTGAAAGTTTCAGTCGAAAAGAATGTACCTTTGTCAGAATATTGAAATTGCTTGCCACAAGAAATCGAGTTTACTTAGCAATTCAATATCTTGACAGAAAAACACTTTTTCTGACTTGTACTTTCAGAATCTTCTAAGAGTCATTATATCTATCTATGGGTTGAATGGCAGATAGAAATTCTATTATTTGATTTTTCAGTAAACATTTAAAAATGAGTCGAAGAATCAGTAAAACGGTCATAAATCGGTTCCCGAGATCTATGAGTACGAATCCTTTTCAGCTGTTTTTAGTCTTACTGAAACCTCTTGGTAGATACAATATGAGATCAAACGATAAATTAGAGTTCTAGCAGTTCCCTTATTAATATAAAATGTGCAAGATTCATTATCACTATGTTTTATTTAATAACAAAATCATGATGATTAGCAAAATAAATGAAACAACAAAAAAGAAAACACAAAAATAAAATCTATTCTATAAAAATATATAAACAAAAAAAAGCCTATGATCATGTCTTCATCTTTTTTGCCATTGATCGAGTTATTCGACCATAAGTATATCGAAACTAGAAGATAAAAAAAAGATAATAATTTTTTTTGTTTCATTATAAAAAATTTTGCTCTTACTTCTTCAAGTTGTTCATAATGAATTTTTTGAGCTAATAACCAATCATCAGATATATTACCTTGTTCATCGACTATAGAAATAATTAAATGAAAATATTTATTTCAAAAAATAAAAGTCTATTATTTACAAGTTGGTTTAATTTTTGATGTTGGATAATTACGATTTGGTTGTTGTTGTTGTTGTGGCTGTTGTTGTTGTTGTTGTTGTGGCTGTTGCTGTTGTTGTTGTTGTGGCTGTTGCTGTGATTGTTGTTGTTGTTGTGGCTGTTGCTGTTGTTGTTGTTGTGGCTGTTGCTGTGGTTGTTGTTGTTGTTTAACAATATTTTTCTTTTTAGTTTTTGTTTTTGTTGTTGTTGATTGTCGTTTAATGACTAATTTCGAATAATCAGGATTACGACGAAGCCATGTTGAAAGACGACAACGACAAAATGGACAAGCTAATGTTGAATGAGCACATATCATGTGAAGACATGATAAACATAACTATTTAAAAAAAACAATAAAAAAAATAAAGTTTTGTTTTTCTTTAAATTATTCTTATTTACATTATGACCACATGGTAATTCAAGAAGTTGACGTGTATTTGTTGTTACACAAATAGGACAATCATATGTAATTAATGATTTTTTTTGCCATTTAGTATTACGTGGTTTATAAATTGGTGATTGAGACATGATTTCGATGAAATAAAAATAGAATTAATCGTTTCTATTATGAAGATGTAAATGAACAAACAAAATTATCGTTTAACTACTGAATACAGAGAGAGAACAATAGCTGTATTGTCTATTATTTAAATTTCTAACGGTTTTATGATCGAGGTTATAAAATGAACGAATCATTTAAATAAACGATTAAAACTTGATAAATTTTATTAGAGATAGTTCATATATATATATATATGCCTGGAAAAAATAATTTCAGTCCGTATTTTAAATCTATCGTCATTATCAAAAAAAAACGATATACATATCTTAAAAGTACTTCAAGTTTGATATTGTTCTTTGTATTTAATTCATACTTATGCACTTACAAATTGAATGTAATGAAAATATTCTCATCCACAGACTCCCGTGGACTTCATTTTGGCACTCACTAAAATCACTATCGAATAATCTTTAAAAAAAAAATAATGATTTATTTTAATAGAGCATGAATTTCTTTATCATCCTGTATATTTGTCAGTTATATTGGATTTGTTTATGATAACTAATAAATGCAAGACAATAAGTGAATATATTATGTGATAGAGAATTTCGAGCTCTACGCTTAGTTTTTTAAAAAGATAATTTTATAGTGATAACAAATTTTTAAAACTAATTTTGATGGTAGTGACAAAATGATATCCATGAAAATCCGATGATGAGAGTGTCTTCATTATACTCAATACATTTTAGTAGTGTATAAATACAAATTAAAACATAAATACACAGAGCGATAGAAAACTTGGAGTAATTTCAGAATATGTAATTTTTTCTTGTTTATAATGACGATATATTTAAAATACGAGATGTATTTTTTTTCTGTGGAATAAACTCTTCTCAAATATTTTATTCAATTACATAGAGCAAAAAAATAAAAATACATGACAAAGTTAATTATATTGTTCGAATCCTAATATTGCTAAAATTACTTTTTCTATTTAATGTTTCATTTCTTACCACTGATGCAGGTATAGAGACTATTCAATTTATATTAGCCATAAATAATAAATAAAAATAACTTTAAAAAAATCATTCATTTTTTATAGTTAAACCAAAATTATCTTTTTCTTCATACTCTAAAACTTTCAATAGAAAAAATGTAGAAATAAATTTTTTTCAATCGGCTCAGATTTTATACATATTCTTTGCGACATCACAAAATGATCAGTCGGGGAAAGAAGAATTCTCATCATTGCCTTTTATATAGCGTAAAATAAACTTATGTGCATACAGTTTCATTTATATTCTCCATCCCGACAAAACAAAGCGGTGAATACATCGTATGCTATTCGTTTTTTTTTCTTCTTTATTCTTCCTTTCTCTATTCTGTTTCTTTTCTTATTCGAGAAATGAAAAAAGAAAAAAAAGTATCTCATATCTAGCAATCAATGTTAATAGCACAAAAAGAAATATTCACTACATATAAGAACAAACACAGACAACAAAAAGAAAAAAAATTAGAGAAGATCTTGAATTTTAATTTTACATCGTATAGCATCTGAAAAACCTTCATTGTATGCAAATGAAATTAATGCTTTTCGTTCAATTGGTTTATTAATTGAATCAACTTGATCAAATGATTTTGATTTTACTTGTGAATTTTTTGAACCAAGTTTAAATTTAGCAAAAAAATCTCTTGTAACCTTAGATAATCAAAAGCAAAAACAATCTCTAATTATAATTCGATTATATAAATGAATATTTACATTTGTGTCATTTGGAGTAATAACCTTTGGTTGTAATTTAATCATCTCAATTTGAGGTGGTTTTCTATTAAAACAAAAAAAAAATTTATTTTACAAGAAATTAAAAAAAGAAAAGAAACAAACGGTTTAGGTGTTGAATCAACTTGACGTTTAACTGAAACCAACATTTCTTGTTTATCAGATTTAAGACGAATATTTCGTTTAACACGTTCTTTAAGTAATTCTTTAAATATCATTTGACGTATACCAAATGATAAACCACGTTTTTCATGTGTACCAGAAAAATAAGCAACTGTATCAACAGGTCTTAAAATAAAATTTAACAAAAAGCTATTAGCTCAATCCTAATAGGATTAAATTGTGAAACACGATGTAACTACTGTTGCTATTCACAGCGAGATTGCTTTATTCTCTCTATTTTGGGACAAATGTCTTCACCATCATTTTACTTGATCCCGAAAAAGTCCAATAACGAAGTCGTTCATATGTTGGAACAAGACGTTATTGAAGTACAGTTTTTGATCGGATATCAATAGCGTCTTGTTCGGTCTTTGGTAGGTTCCAGAGTGTCTGTTACAGAGAGTGGACTCGAAATAGTAAAACTCAGTTCAATTCGGTCTCCAATTTGTCACAGTCAGCTGAGTGAGGGGTCCAAATCTTTACCATATATACTTTGACATTCCTTTCAGATCATGTTTCATAAAAAAAAACAATAGATTTAGAAGAAAATTTGTCTTAATTAATACATACGGCTCAAGAACAAGTGCATTTTCACCATTTGCAGTTCGTTGTTGAATGTAAGATAAATTAAATGTAATCATAACATCGATTAATGTTTTTATGTCATGCATTTCTTTATTAGTAAATAATGCAATATTTGTCTAAAGATTGAAAAATAAAGAAAATTAAAAATAAAAACAAAAAAATAAATATGTGTTACTTGTCGAAGACGTGGTTGAAGAATTTCAAGCATATATGGAAGAATATCGAGAATAAGAATATCTTTATTAAGATATTGACGAAGATTAGGTATTATATCATTTAACATTGTTTCAATTGTTGTTGTATTTGTACGTAGTTTATTTTGCATCTGAAATTTAAAATTTAATTAATTCAAAAAGAATAATATTTTTACTTCAAGTTGCTTTTGAGGATATTTCATTTGAATAGGTCGATGTGTAATAAATAAAACATGAAATACTAGAGCAACATAAGGTGCATACTGCCAAAATGAATAATTTTGTTGTGTATACATTTCTTTATTCATCATATCATAGAATAATAACCAACTATTAGCATAATTGATCTGAGAAAAAAAAAAGAAAAACAAATGATTTTAAATATAATTTTTAAGATGTATTTTGTTTTTCTTACAGAAGTTAATTTAGGATCATGAAAATTAAGTGTTAGATAATATTCGAATAGACCATCGTAGATTCGATCATAATTGCCTACACTTGAAACTAAATCGAGTAATTGTAAACGTCTAAGAGAAAATAAGACAAGACTTTATAATAGAAGTTCAAATAAGAAAAAGAAATTTAATTTTAACTTTTAATCTATAGCACGGAAGTCTTGACAAAAATATTCACTCATTTTTTGGCCACCGGTTAGAGTCAGAAGTAATCAAACTTTTTCACTTTTGCTGAACATATATTCAGATTTCTTTTCAAGAGTAAAATTGAACAACTGTCAGTAAATTGAGCAAAGAAGCAGTATTTGGCACAATCTTTAGTTTGTATATTTGAAACAGTTTCAACTCAACATTACTGAATTCTGTGAAAAATGAGATACTACAATGAGAGAGATTTTTTTCTAAGCTGCTTCACTACAGAACTGATTTCTTTGCAAATCAGCATTGGTGAAAAATTCACTGTTTCAACAATTGCTTATAAACATACAGAAGTTTTAAAATCTGTCATGCAAAAAGTAACGTTGCTCTACAAAAAACGAGACATTAAAAACTGCGTCGTATATTGAATTTGATAGGTTTCAAGCTTAATAAAAAAATTGGCTAAAGTGGTATTTTGGATCTTTTGAAACAATCTGATGATAAATCCCTCATTGCAATAGAGACCCTTGAGGCTTCTAAGATGTTATAATATTCTAAAATTGTAGGAGGCTTCTATTATGAGAGCAGTTATTAATATGACTAGGATGTGGGTATCACCAAAGATAAAACTCACACATTCACACTTTATCATGACATTACGAGCGGAAGAAAAATGAATTTCTTAATCTGTTATGCTGTTCAAATACCTGTTCCAAGAGATCTAATCAAGACGAATTTAATAGCATCTGCGAAGATTTTGTTCGAAAAGCTAGAATCATCTGGACATGATAGAAGCGTAATACATATTCAGTAAGCGCGAAAAAATTTGATTACTTCTAGTTCTAGTCAGTTGTCTTTAAGTGATTTTAAAAATGAAGGAATTTTTTGTGCCAAGACTTTCACATTATAGGTTATTTTTCTTCAATCAAACAACTAGAATTAAATAAATTTTTATCTTGTTTCATTTAACGTATAGAGAAGAGACACTTTAATTGAATGCTGAACTAATTGAATTGACTGTTAATGAAAATCGAATACGAAAAGCATGTTGATTCATTTGAATTTTTCGTAGTAATTTTTTAAGTTGGCTTAAGAACATATTTAGTTAGTTTTTTTCATGCTGAAAATTCTATATAACTTATTATGCAATAAGTTACTACTGATTTACAATCGGAAACTTTAGTGATAAGTTCTTGTTTTCTTCATACCTTGCTAATGGTACTTTGCCTGAGCGTTTGAGTGGATCATCTAATTGAAGTGTTAATTGTGTTCTATGTCAGTGAAAAAAAAAATATTTATAATATTATTATTTTTTTTTTTAAATAATTAAACAAACTTTTTTGATGGCGGTACTTGTAAGATTTCAGTCCATATTTCAAATAAACTTTTTTGTGCATCTTTAACTCCAAGTACCGTTGTAGTTTCAATCATTTTTTTTGTTATTATTCGATTTTGTTGAGTAACAACAAACTAAATATCTTATATAAATTATATAAATTTAATTCAATTTATTTAAACATACTTGCATAAAATGAAGACATGATCGAATATCACATGCTGCTTTTGCACATAAACTATTCAATGTAATTAAATCACTTTGAATATTTAATTGTTCAGAAATCTATATTAATTGAAAACAAATACATTTTTTTTTGTTTTGTTTTTGTTTATAATAAAACAAACAAAAAATTAAACTCTTACTGTTAATAAACGTTTAGCAAGTACAGTTTGTTCAATACGTGGAAAATTAAGTATAAGAGCTATTTGACGAAGTGGTTTTAAAGCTGGTACATATCTATTTATATTATTAAAAATTAATTGAGATAAATAGAAATATCTATTGAATAACATACAAATCATTACAAATACAAATAACTGGTCGAAGAAGAACAAATGAATTATTTCTCTTTGTTTTACTACTTGCTTGTTGTTGATCAGCCGGTGTACGAGTAATTAAATCAACAAGTAATTGTATCGATGGCTAAGAGATATACAATAAATGAATATAGTTTTATTAGATTTCAATATGCAAATCTCAACGAACTGATTATGATAGTATTAAGGCTTCATCGCAACACAATATTATTTAAAAAAACAAACCATCTTAATATCAAAAACATTCTAGCAGTGAATTTCTGGAATTCACTAGAATTTGAGGTAAAAAACTGAAGCTCTTATTTAAGAATAGACATGAATCCAATTCGAACAGTTTGTATTCAATCATAGAGTTTGAAGAATGCTCGGAACGGTACGCTTTCAGATTCATTACGAAAAGTAGCTTTTTTTACTGTTGAGGTTTCTTGGAGTATAGTATTGACTATCAATTCTGTAAATAACACATTCTTTGGCAAATATAAGAAAAAAGAACAAAATAAGGAAAAATTCGTAAAAATAAGAATACATTAATATGATGCTAAATGGTTTTGTTCATATCAGACCAAGCTCGAACTCCTAGGTTTGGTGCATATCTGTATAACAACCATCCGTATTAGGATATAATCATTTTCTGAGATGCGTCATATCTATAACTTTGCAGAACTTTTCATTAAATTTATTTTCTTAGATAAAGTTATTTCAAAACTTGTATAAAAAAAAATTAATTACCGCTGGTGCTCCATCAATTTCATCAATTAGAAGACAATTTGGTTTATAATCTTTACTTAATACTTCTCGCATTTGCGTTGCTGTTTCAAGTCGTGTACGAAATAATTCGACACTTCGATCATCACTTTATAAAAAAGAAAAAGAAAAATCAACGATAAAAAGTAAAATAAAATAAAAACTATAGTTATTCACCTTGCATTCATTTCAATAACATTATATCCTGCATGTCGAGCAACTACATGTGCAAGAGTTGTTTTCTAATACACAAAAAAACACGAACATATATATATATATATTTATTTTTTAGATTGAAAGAAATGACAAACTCCAGCTCCTGGTGAACCACAAAGTAAAGCAATTTTTTGTTGTGGTCGTTTATAAGGATCTAATTCAAATTGAATATCAGACGGATAAGTTTTTTTATTCATTGTTCCTGTTAAATTATTTTTATCTTTATTCGATTCATTTGATGTTATTTGTTGATGACGTGCAATATTGCCAAAGATTAAGCCATTCTAATAATGTTCGATTAATACCCTAAATAAACAAAATAAAAATTAAATATTCAATTTACACAAAAAGAAAAATTTATTTTAACTAACTATATCACTAAGTAGATCACAAAAAGCACGTGGTGCAAATTTTTCAACCCATAATTCATCTGTATATTCATCAATAATTGATAAAGTTGATTCATCTCTTAAAATTAAAATAGAAATTAAATTTTTATTTAAAAACAAAAGTACATTTCATATTACTCATTTTCGATCATAACTGTTGATTGATTATTTATTGATTTTGTTAGTTCTTCTAATTCCTAATTAAAAATTAAATTTTTTATTTATTTAACGAAAGATAATTCTTTCTCTTACTTGACGAACACTTTTTTCAATCATTTCATCAACTGATACTTTAAGTAGACTTGTTTTATTTCCATTATTTAATGAAAACTAGCAATTTAAATTATTATTCAAAAAAAACAAACAATCTGATCATCATTACTTTGAAACAATCATCATCCTCATCACGTACTAATAAATAATATCGTTCATTATGATGACTTGTTAATACTACAAATGGTTGATTTGGTATTTGACTATGATAACGTGTTGCTAGGAAGCAAGAAAACAAAAACAAA
This sequence comes from Rotaria sp. Silwood2, assembly GCA_905329745.1. Classification (NCBI taxonomy): domain Eukaryota; kingdom Metazoa; phylum Rotifera; class Eurotatoria; order Philodinida; family Philodinidae; genus Rotaria; species Rotaria sp. Silwood2. The sequence continues at coordinate 787,779 of CAJNSZ010000001.1, read as the reverse complement.
AAAAAAATCATTTTGAGACATTCCCTATTAAAATCATTCATACATTAAATAGAACTTTTCTCCGAAACTAATCAAAATAGGTTTCTGGACTGATCTCGTAAACCTTTAACGAATTTTTTGAAGGAAAAAAATGGATTTGAGAACTTCGGAAGCCCTGCAGAATTTTCGGGTTTGTTCCTATCTGAAATCCTTTAAGGATTTCTGAAGTGCAAAAGCCTATTCTGGTCGATTTCCGAGAAAACCTGTTTTTTTTTTAGAATGCACATACATATTAGTTTTTGTTTCTTCATCGAACTTTGTTTAATTTCGATAATTTCATTATCTTTTTCGATCAAATCATCTTCATCAAATAATCTTTTTTTACAATCGACTATTTAAAAAATTTAGTAAAAAAATATTTATTCGAATAAATTTTTTTTATCATCTACTTTGAATCGATGATCCATTTGGAGTAGTTCCAAACATCTAGAATAAAAACAATACCACGTGAATAATCTATTATCTATGATGAATCAAAATGAAATTTGATAGAACATTTGTTTTTTTAATTAACTATTCGAGATAAGAATATTAAATTGGTATAAATAAAAAGAAAAAAAAATGGTATTTACATTCAAAACATTTACAATGGATACAATGAAACAAACTTTCAACATCACTCTTTTACTTTTCATCATCTTTATTGACGTATTATTATGTTCAAAAATATCTAAACCAGTTGTATCTCAACAAGATGCAGTATCTTGGCTTAATAAATTTGGTTATAATCCATGTTTAAATTCAGATGTTCAATGTAGTTTAAGTCTTTCAACTTTATTACAAGATTATCAAAAACGTTTTCGTTTAAAAATAACTGGAAAATTAGATGATAAAACTAAAGAACATATGAATCGACCACGCTGTGGAAATGAAGATAAACCAATAGCTGAAATGAATGCTGCATCTCTGTCAGGGCTAAATAAATGGTCACGTTCATCATTAACATATTCAATACGTGGTTATCCAACACAATTAGGTCAAACACAAACAACAAATATTATTCATGAAGCATTTCAAGCTTGGGCTGATCATGTTCCATTAACAATTGAATCTGTTTGTTCAACATGTCAAGCAGATTTTGTTATCGATTTTGTACGTGAACAACATACAGATCGATATCCATTCGATGGAGCTGGTGGAACATTGGCACATGCATTTTTTCCCGTAGATGGTCGAGTACATTTTGATAAAGATGAACCATGGACGGAAAGGTAAGAGTGTTTTCATTTTTGGCGAGGCATCAACTGTGGTTTGAAACTTGATCTCTCAAGAGATACAGTATTGAGATGCATTATCTATTACCTAGGAATGTTATATTGATGTCAAGGTATCAATAGCAAACAAATTGCAAAATGATCATATCACTATTAATTGATTCCTTCATTATATTATCGAAAAATAGTATCATTTAAAGATGTACCGAGTAGGGAGTAAGGCAAGGACAGAGTCTTTCCAGGGTACAAGAAAATCTTATCGTGCACGCCTCTAATATGATATTACTTTATTATTTGTTACTTGTAGAGTCTTTCAACTAGGATAGGACTAAGGGACAATAAAATAAAAACGCCGTAGGATGAAGTAAGAGTTAAAAAAATTTTCTCACAAGAAAACCGTTTCAGGTGTTCAGTTACCTTTCAACCGAGACAATGTTTATTTGATGAGCAATAGTGAGTAATAGAATAGTCTAGAATGGTTTGGTTTCTTAGACTCACATTCAAATCTCCATGTGGAAAATCGACTTTCGACTTCAACCNTCGATTTTCCACATGGAGATTTGAATGTGAGTCTAAGAAACCAAACCATTCTAGACTATTCTATTACTCACTATTGCTCATCAAATAAACATTGTCTCGGTCGAAAAGTTATTTGGCATTTGAAAAGGTTACCTTGCCAGTTATGACCCAAGGCACGAGAAAACCCTACCCTGCACATTTCTATTATGAGTATATTGTATATATTGTACATTTTTCGATACTCTATAAATTCAAAACGTTGTATAAATGCTCGTTATTATTTTAGCTATCCTATGCTTTGATAAATAAAATATGATTAATTTCTATTCTTCTAGTTTCAGTAATCGCGACATAAATCTATATTTGGTGGCCGTTCATGAAATTGGTCATGCACTCGGCTTAGACCATACATACAATGACAAATCCATCATGTATCCGTCTTATCAACTAATGCCAAAATCAAACATTCTTCCACAACCTGATCGTGATGCAATTCAATCTATATATGGTAAACAAGGGTCATTTGAAACAACACGAACTACAAGATCAACAACAACAAAATCAACAACAACAAAATCAACGCGAAAAAGTTCTACTTCTACGAAAAATTCTGTTACGATTGCTCCTGGAAAATCACATACTCGTTGTCGTCTCTTTCTTGATGCTGCTTTCAAACATCCCGATGGCACATTCCATACATTCAATGCTGGTTTACTTTGGCGTTATTTACCTGATGCAAACTCATGGGAAAATCAATTTACAACCGAAAAGATTTATCCAAAGTTACCAGATAGACTAAAGGCAGGTGTATATGATAGTCGAAAAAACGAAATAGTATTTTTTACAGATAAATATGTTTATCGTTATGATGTTGACTATGAAAATCGGGTCACACTTCGAAAGGAACAAAGTCTTCCCAGAAATTTACAAAACTCAATTGTTGGCGCTATTTATTATCATAGTGAAATTCATATAATAACATCAACAACAATACGTTTATTTGAATTAGATAATAGTTATCAACAATCTAATGAACGAAGTTTAAGTGAAGAATTTCCACGTTTTACTGGTAGAGTTAAAACTGCATTTAGTTATGGAAATTTACATCATTTTTTTACAAACACTGGACGTGTTTATGTTTGGAGTGAACGATTAAATTCATGGCAAACATTTGGTGAACCTATGGAAACAGGTTGGTTTGCCTGTTCAGGTACCAATACAAATAATCCAACATTTGTTCACACGGATCAATCAGTTGAAAAACCTAATTATCGAAATCCTAATCGTCACCGTCATCGTCACCATCATCATTATGATTAGCGCGATTATAAAAACTAGAAATTAAAAAAAAAAAAAAAAAGCAATAGTGCACGATGTCTTTTCTTTATATATATAAAATAAAACAAACAAACCAATTAAGTTTAGTGTTGACAATAGAAGGAAAAAAAGAAGTGATTGAGAACAAGACGTAATACCATTTTACAATAAGCCATAGAAAAAAAATGTGAGTGTAATTATTTAAGTAAATCGGAATGATATTTTTCTTGAAAAAAAAATGCGAGAACAATACCATATTTATTGCCACTATTGATTAGTTACTGAGGTCGATTCATATGAAGGAGCTATTGGTATGGATATATGTTCATTAGTTGAACCAAGTACTGGATCTGTTTCTTGTGGACTAGTTAATATAACGGTTGGCGCTGTTCCATTATTATTTGCTTCAGTATGAATACCAGGAACATCGTCATCTTCCTATGAAAACAAAAAACAGAAAAAGATTATTTTTTTTAAATTTTCCAAAAGTTAATAAACTTACTTGAAATGATGAAAATACATCTTCGTCACGTTTATATTTACCACAACAATGATTGCAACAAAAATTGCAACAACAACCACAACCGCAGAGACAACAACAACAACCACCAAAACAACAACATGTACCAATACATAAAAATGCAAAAAGAATTTTTTTCCATCTTGGCATTCGAGCTAATGTTTCGGAATATTCTTAAAAAAAAATAATTCGATAAATGAAATTAATTTTAAATTTAGAATTTTTACCATCATTCATTCGACGCATTGCATCAGCAGCTAGAAAAAAAAAGTAATATATCATTCTCATTATCGATTAAGAAATTCAGTTGTTTAAAATATGATGTAGAAGTGATAGCACACAATTACTAATTTTTGTTTCTCTTCGAGAAAAAGGTGCTGAAAGAAATTTTTTTTATTAATTGATAGGAAATCTTCTTCTCTTTTGAATTGTGTATGATTTATATTTGTCACACATTCGTAAATGAAATAAGATGAGCAATCAATGTGTAACTTTTTATATGAACTCATCAAAAACATCTTGTTAAACAACAATTAATTCGATATTTGTCGACTCTTTAAAATGATCTTGTAAAACGACAGCTACTTTTAATTAACTGTCATCATACAAGATGTTTTTTGAGGAGTTCATATAAAAATTATGGATTTATTGCATGAGTATTGCTCTTTTTGCATTTATGAATGTGTAATAAACATAAATCATATACTGTTAGTGAGAGAAGCAGATTTCCTATCAACTCATAAAAAATAATATTCTATTCAGAACTCATTTATCAAAGAGACATAGAGATCAATATTTTGTGTCGTTACTTTTGCATCGTATGTTACTTTGTAACTGAAAACATTGGATCAACACTGTTCCATTTTTACCTTGTCTTTTATGAAAACATGTTTTATTTTCATTGAAATTTATAATTTTAACTATTTATTAAACTTATAGAACTGAAAATGCTTGGACTTATGAGAGAAGTCCTCTAGCTGATAAATCGATTATGAGCAGAAACTATAGGAATTATATAGACTTAAATGAACTATGAATATCCTGAAAAGATTTCATGTCTTTAGCTTAGTGCTGTGAAGATACTAGACTTTAATGGCGTTTTTAAAATAAATATCGTGGTAACAGGAAAACTAATTTTCGAAGTTCAACTTGAAACTTTGCATAAAAACAGGTCTTAATAAGAATATTTAATTGTATAAGTTTGAGATCTTTTAATTTGTTCCTATTCTGAAATAAGAACATCAAATCTGTTGGTTTATATGAGCGGCATAAAAGACACGCTATTACTATAGTTTTATCTTAGACTAGGAATACCAACAAGATCTTAAATATTCACAAAAATACTATTCTCGTTAAAGTCTGTCTCTATGTAAAGTCGAAATGTGAAAATCAGTTATTTCTTGTGATCCTGAACGAGACTACGGCATTGATTTGAAAAATATCGTAAAAGTCCAATATCTCCGCATCAATAAACTAAAGGTATGAACTCTTTTTAGGGCATTCATAGTTCATTTCGATTCACATAATACACATTGTCTTGACTAAGAAGCGTTTTATCGGTTGGAGAACTTCCCTGGTCAATGATTTTAAAAGAGTCAACAGTAGAAAGTTGATTAAAAACTAAATTCGAAAATTTGTAGTAATACTGTTTCTTTTACATCTTTCAAAAAACTACCAAAAGTAAAACAATAAGATTCTTATTTTTTTTACTTCAATGATTGTACTTAAAATAAAAAACTTTTCTCATACCTCGTGCTCCTAATTGATCATAAGTTGACCTTAATTTTGGATCACTAAGAATTTTATATGCTTTATCAACTGCTTGAAATTGAGTAGCTGCTTCGGGATCAGGATTTTTATCTGGATCTATAAATCAATAGTTTACATCGCATATATATATTCATTAAACAAAAAATAAAAACTAACGTAAACGTAAAGCTGCTTTTCTATAAGCACGTTTTATTTCTTCATCAGTTGCTTGTGGTGTTATTCCAAGTATATCATAATAATTTTGAGATGAAGTTCCTCCTGATTTTGTTGGATTTGATGATGGTTCTGCATTAGAAGCCATTTATTTAGAAAAGAAATTATTTTATTTGTATAAAAAATAACGGCCACTTTTACAACATGAACAAATAATATGTGGCCGATTATCTGAAAAAATAACAACAATCTAGTTTACATATATAAAAATATACATATTATGAATCAAGATCAAGTTCAGTTTGATTAATTGTTTCAACATCAAAATTATTTGTTGGCATTGTACAAAAACGTTTTCCATCATTCGTCAATAAATTTTGTTGCTTGGAATTTACTGTTGAAATAGATATTGTTGAATGTGTACGTTTAGTTTGTTCATTTTTTAAAACTAAATTTCGAAGACATGCTTCTTCAATTTTTAATCGACTTAATTGATCTATAACCGAACGACGTACAGTTTGTAATCGCTCATTCCAATTGATTACTTCAGGTTTATTTATTGCTGTGTTCACTAAAGAATTTGTTGGTTTATTAGCATAAAGTTTAATACATTCAAGAAATTCCATCAAGTTAAAATAAATAATTTACAATTTAACTTGATGTAATATATCCATTATTACATTTATTTACTCCATATGACGATCATTCTTGCATATAGTCCAATGAAAAGAATTGTTGTCAAATTAAAAATAAAACAAAAATAAAAATGTTTTTTTTGCAATAAATTTTTGTTCTTTATTATTTTGATTTATTAATTTTAATTATGAAATTTACTAGCGCCATCTTCACAATGGAATCGTTCCATGAACGGAAACATGGTAAATGTTATCAGGATTGCGACTGTGTATTAATAATCTTTGCTTACGAGAAAACATATCCAACTGTTGGATGCCATTCAACTGCATATTATGACTATGTGTAGATTCCTGTGAGACTAAGAAAAGTCTACAAAAGAGTTATGTTCATGGTCTACTTATAAAGGGTTATTGATGTTTTACAGGGAGCTAGGCATTTCCCAATAAAACTAAAACAACTGCTTTTACCTTCAGTTACGCTTATAAATAGATATAATAGTCATTATATAGTCGTGAAAGTTTTCAAGAAGACGAACATGTCTTTCCCAAGCTATTCCATTTTCGAGTAGATTGCATTATATTGTGTCTTCTTGTAGTGAAAGGCTGGTTTATTTTTTTGGACATAGAATATTTCTAGAGAGATATATTCATTTTCATTCGAACTTTCAGAGTTTACCTAATAGAGAACGTCGCAGGGCCTTCGTCCTGCAGAGCCTGCGGTATTCTGCCTGCAGGACAGAACAGAAAAAATATCGCCCAAAAATAAATGAGCTACACAAAAAATTTAAGATCTACAGAGCGTTCAATAGAAAGTTTACTAGTTATTTGTAGGACCAGCGACAGTTATGATTTGAAAAACTTTATAGAGCCAACATCTCTTAGATGTGACTTTTGCTATTTTTTCTTTTGTTCACCTTATGGATCTCAAGTATTCCTTTTTTTGTTCATTTCGTTTCTGTTGCAAAACGTATGATAAGGTTTATTGACAAGATGATTATAAATGATTTTTATATCAACAGTACTTCTATGATATTTGACATTGTAGCTCATTTTCAGTATCAATTAGATTGTGAATCCTATATCTTTATGCTTGTCCTCATTCTTTTATCACCTTATTAATATCAAGTTTTTTTGTTCGTTTCATTTCTGCTAGAAAACATGTGATAAGACTTGTTAACATGATTATTGTCAATGATTTTTATAAAAATGGTCCTTATATTATATTTGAAATCATAGCTCATATTGAGACAATTCTAAAGGATGTAATGAAAAAAGTCGTTCTGCAGGCCGAACGCATGAGGATTCTTTGTCCTGCAAGATATGTTCTGCCAGTAAGAATATTTTTGATGTCCTGATATACGTCCTGCAAAGCAGGATAGCTGCGTGATAATATCCTGCCAGACGCAGAGCAGGACAAAAAAACGTCCTGTGACGTTGTCTGGTACCTAATGACTATTGAGTCTATTTGTAGGTATCATTTCAGGTAAAAAAATCTTAGTTTTAGTTTGTTCACAAATGTCTTATGATCAGTAGAACAGTTGTAATTCGGCATAAGTAGACCATAATGTACGAGGCCTTTTAGATTTTTCTTGATCTCGACGAACTGCACAATGAGACTGTGCGAGATCAAAGGTGTTAGATTGCAGTTCCGATAGCTTCTTGTCTATTGACCTCGGTCTAAAGAAAACTATTCCGAGATTGATTCGTATCACATCTACAACAATACTTCCATACTAAATTTTGTAATTTATTTAATTGATGACGAATACATTTTTTGTGGTCATGTCTCTTGAATTATGTTATGATTGATATGAATTACAAGATAATTCTCAAAGAAAAATAGAATATTTAACTAAAATCTTTAGTTTCGAGTGGGATAACTCTTTTCTTGTAGTCTCGATGCCGGCAAGCTTTCAAATTTTGGTCCTACACATTTCTATTCCACACATCATCATCATGTGAAGTTGCAGGATGTCTGACAAATTGAATATTTTCTCATGTTAGGAGATTCAATTATAAATCATTGTCAAAGACAGACATTTTAAATATAAAATATTTTATTAAGTCATCGTAAGTTTTGTTTAGCTGTCTTACATATCATGAGTATCACTGCAACAGAGGAATAGGCAAAGGCATTGTTTTTATAGGATTGGAAATATAGTTGTTTTTAGAATCGGTATCAACAATTTGGATCTAGAATTCCTGATTACTATTGTAGACACTCGCAAAGGTTCTTTCACTTGATTTTTGTCCGATGCACATGTTTATGTTTTTAATTTCTTTATATTGCGTGCCAACTTGTAAAAGATAGAGGTGCATGAGACCTCAAATCTATCCACCAGATTTTTTGTTCCCAATCAAGTTGGATTAGAGATGAGATGGAAGTGCTCGCTAAGACTGACATTTTGAAACCAAATTTAACGTATTACTACAGGGTTCAAGATACCTTCAGTCATGTAACAAAATATCATACATTTTCCAAAGCATTCTACTTGTCCAACATTCGATTGGACATATTTTCCGATCTTACCTATTCAATAGGACTTTTCAAGAGCCACAAAATCATATTTTTTCGCAGCCGAAAAACTCTGACCACTTAAAAGCTTGCAGACCACATAGATTATTCGGGCACTATTTTGTCTTTTTACTCGATATTTAGAAGATCTCGATAAGAAAAAGGTTCAATTTACGTCGAAACTTATATAATACTCGGGATCATCACGAAAAACTGAATTAATTTATATGTAGTTTAAAGAACTTCTGGAACCTTTGTTTTCGTCGAAAAATTCACTCCTAGTCCTTCTCAGAGATCAAACGAAAAATTAACTCGCTCTAAATCATGCTTTTATTTTCAAGATATCTAAACAAATATGATTTTGTAGCTCTTGGAAAGATCTATCAAATGAGTAAGACGAGACAAAATGTTCATTCCAATTTTGAAGACAAAAGTTTCTCTGATATATCGAAACAAGTCGAAAACTACGAAAAAATCATGTATTCGAAAACAATTTGTCTTGACGTTGATCGTTTGGCCAAACTTTTTCCAGTTTGAGAAATATATGGTTTTGTAGCTCTTGAAAAGTCCTATTGAATAGGTAAGATAGGAAAATGCATCTATATATCAATGTGGCAGTGTTAAATGTATGACATTTTGCTGCATGACTGAAGGTATCTTGAATCCTGTAGTAATGCGTTGAATTTGATATCAAGATGTCAGCCTTAACGTAAATATTACAAAACATAGCAGTCTTCATGAAAGCTTTTCAGTATGATTTTGTAGTAGAGATGCTAATCGTAGATAATGAAATGTATTATCAAATACAAATTTATTGAAATAATCAATCTGCTTCATTTTAATTAATTGCTCTGAGTTGCTATTTGTTCTAATGTAGCATGTAGCATGTTTAGTTAAAAAAACTTAAGTTCGATCAAGAAATTTAATAAAAACAGAGAAATAATTAATTCTAATTTTCGATTGTCTTCATCTGTTTTGTTTTTTGTGTATTTATTTTCAATTGAAAAGAAATTTCTTCTTGTATTGACATCATAAATAACAAAAAGTTCAAATTTTATTAATACCTACAAACATAAAAAACTAACAGCGTCCTCTACAAACATAATTTATGGTTGTCTCCGATATTCTGACCAATATCAACATCAGAATAGTTTCAGTTCGTTTGATAAACTTTTTTTATAAATTAGTTTCTAATAAAATAATGAGTAATAATACAAATTTTATCGATTTTCTTCATGATCATTATTCGAATGGAACTACAAATGATATATCTCAAACTCTTACTCGTCTTCAACAACATCTTGAACAACAACGAAAACTTGTTTTAAATGAAATAGCTACTGTAAAAAAAGAAGAAGAACAATTAAAATCTCTCGTACATTCAACAACTGTTCAACAACAATTTTCTAATAATCAAAAACATGACTTGTTAACATCGCTTGATATTGAACAAATAAATAAATTACCTTTAGATCTTTAAGAAAATTTCTTCTCTTTTGTCGTTTTTCTTCTTTTCTTTTTAGATGGTTCAAGGAAAAGAAAATTTTATTAAACAATTAACACATACATCATTTTATACAGGTGGTCAATTTGCTATATCAAATGATGGTCAATATTTATTATGTACTTATAATGCATTAATTCATATTCTTGATATTCAAACACAACAAATTGTTCGTTCGATTGGTCAAGATGATACGTCATCTGAAGTTGTATCATTTGCATTATTTAATGATTTAATTGTTATCGCTTATCGTAATCAATTATTACGTCAATTTAATTGGACAACAGGTACATGTCTTCGAACCTGGAAATCAGTACATAAAAATACAATTATATGTATGACATTTTATTCAAATGGATCATTATTAGCTACAGGTGGAGCAGATTTTACAGTTAAAATTTGGGATGTTGAACATCTTTATTATACGCATAATTTAAAAGGATCAACATCAATTATTCGGTAAGTTTAGAATATGAAAAAAAAAATAAAAACTATGTTTAGAATATTGGTTTTAGAGTTGTTTTATTTTATACATCAGAAAGTAAAAAAATTCATGTTATCTGTGGTTCTGATGATGGTCAAATCTATTTACATAATTTACATGTATCCGGTGCTAAACCAACAATTCTACAAGGTCATATGAGTACAGTCACTTCACTTGTTCTTCACAATGATCATACTTTAATCAGGTAATATTATATGTGATATAGATCGATCAGAAGGTTTGTCAACATATCGACTTGTCCGACATCTGATCTATGTATTGTTTAGTCGTAATAAATTGGTTTGAGATAATTAGATATCAAAGAAAAACTCATCTCATAATCGATACTTTTAATTTTAGTAATCTATATTTTTTACCTAAAAAAGATTTGCATAAAATTGAAAGAAAAATAAATAGCATTTTGCCAATCTTCCTTGTCTATCATTAACTAGGGTTTCGAATTTTAATCCGTATTTGACTCTAGATTCGTGGGTGCGTCGGATATGACGCACCCTTCATACTTCTAAAATTCTTTCACAAAACGTCCCCTGCTATCTATTTTAGGACATCACATTACTTCACCATCTTTTTACTTAATCCTTCAAGAATGCAATTAGAAATTAGTTCAAATATCATACCAAGATTTTATTGATAGACGACCTGTGAAGAAAGCGGTTCAATTTTTTACCCGTATGCTTCAACATCCCTTTTTATATCGTGTTTTATAAAATTGCTTACGCACCGCCTTCTTTTTTCTCTGGGATTCAAGCACTCTGTGCTCTCTTCCTGTGCTGAGTTACACATCTGTTCAGATACATGATTTGTTCGTTCGATGAAAGTAATAAAAAGTTAGTTTTATTTAATTTTAAGTTCTGGTCGTGATCGTGTTGTCATTATATGGGATCTTCAAACTCAATCATCCATACGTACTATTCCTGTTATGGAGGTTTGTTAAATCATGATTGTTTTTTTATTGAATTTAAAAAAAAAACCTTTCTTCCAGTCAGTTGAAGCACTCATTGCACTACCGTCTTTTGATTATCTTAAACAATTAAAAATTAAACAAACATTTGCTCCAAATGAACCATTATTTTTTACATTTGGTAATTCAGGTTTAATTAAATTATGGTCAGGAACAACAGGTCGTTGTTTATTAATTCAAGAAGATAAAACACATGAAAAAATTACTGCTAATTCATATGGTAAAGATAAAGAACATGAACAAGTTTTTCTTAATGCTTATTTTAATGAAACAACACGTATGTTTTATACAAATACAATTGATCATAATATAATTGCATTTAATATTAAAAAATTAAAATTGGAAAAACAAGTAAAATAAAATCTTCTTTTTTTTACTGCATAAATATATTCTTTTTGTCTTTTAAAGTTTATTGGTGAATTAGGTGATGTTCTTGATGTTCGTTTTCTTAATGATAATGATAATAATCCATCTCATATTATTGTTGCTAATAATGACGAAAAAGTGAAAATATTTGATTTAAATACATGGCATTGTCAAATGCTTAAAGGTCATACTGATATTGTTATTGGTTTAGATATTAGTTATGATCATAGTTTAATTGCAACATGTTCAAAAGTTTGTTGAAATTTCTCATATGTGTTTTGTTTTTCTATTAAATTTATTTTTATTTAGGATGATATTATACAAATATGGTCATATAATGTTGATAGATCTTCATTTGTTTGTGTTGCTATGGCTGAGGGACATACGGGTGATGTTGCAGCAATTTCTTTTGCTAAGTTTGTAGATAAAAATTAAGAAAAATTTATTTAATTATTCGAAATTATGTTTTTATTTAGATCTTCAAATGCTTTTATTGTATCGGGTAGTCAAGATACAACAGCTAAAGTATGGTCATTAGAAAATTTAATATTAGATATTAATGAACCACAAAATCTTTCATCTTTATTTACATTAAAAACACATGATAAAGAAGTCAATAGTATAACAGTTTCATTTAATGATAAACAATTTGCAACCGGTTCAGCAGATAAAACAGCAAAAGTAAATATAATATTTTTTTTTTCTTGTAAGAAAATTCAATATTCAAATAATTTAGATTTGGGATATAAGAAATCAAAAATTATTAGCTGTTTTATCTGGTCATCGAAGAGGAATTTGGTGTGTACAATATTCACCTGTTAATCCAGTAAATAGGTTTTTGTTTCATTAAAAATAATACATACATGGTTTTTTTGTCGCATGTTAGGAATTAGCGACAGCTTCAGCTGATGGATTAATTAAAATATGGTCAACGAAAGATTATAATTGTTTACAAGTAAGATTTTATTCAATAAAAATAAAAGAAAATTTTGTGTTTTATTTTTAAATATTTTAGACAATTGAAGGTCATGATGCATCAGTTCTTCGAATCGTTTATTTATCAATGGGTACTCAACTAATTAGCAGGTAGACTTTCTTTTTGCTTATAACTAAAGTCTGATGTTTTATTTAATTTAGTGGTTCTGATGGTCTTTTGAAATTATGGGATCTTAAAACAAGTACTTGTGTGAAAAGTATCGATGCACATGAAGGCAAAATATGGGGAATGTCAGCTTCAACAGACGAAAATCTTCTTGTTACTTGTGCTAGTGATTCATCTGTTATCATTTGGCGTGTAAGTTTTTTTTTTTTATAAAACATGACTACACTAGAAAAAAAGAAATGGATTTTGTAGTTTGAATGAATGTGAAACGAGTACAAGTCAAATTCTATTTCAAAATCCAATGAGAAAATTTTGCGACATGATAAATTACTTTTGAAGTGAAACTTCGCTTATTTTCGAGCTGTTTTACTGTGTTTTTGATCCATCGTAGAATGCTGGAGATGAAATCAAAAAATTCAAAGCAAATAATCATCTTTTGATTTTATCTACAGCACTCTTCAATGGATCAAAAACATAATCAAATGGCCTGAAATCAAGAAGAAAGATCGATGGGTACGAATTATTCTACATGTTTTCTAGTTTTAATAGAACCTAAATAATGAGCGAAGTCTCACTTCACACGTATCTTATCACTTTGTGAGATTCTCTTATGAATAAAACTCTTGAAAATAAAGAAAATTCGAAAAAATATCTACTCTTATGGCTCTGCTAATTTAAAGAAATTCGCTGTTATTTAACGGGATGAACTTCAATTGTTTGTAAGAGACGTTTAAAGAAAACAATCAAAAAAACATTGTTAAAATCTTGTCTCTCATTATGATCATATTTCTTTTAGGATTCAACAGAAGAAGATCGACAAGCAAAACGTGAAAACGTCGAAGAAGTTTTACTTATGTAAGTTAATACTTACATATTTACAGTAACGCCCAAAATTAATCGCCTTGTTTTTCTAATATCTCAAGATGCTTGTAACAGATTGAGTTTTGCGACTTTCGTTAAAATATAATCCTATTTCCATAGTTTATAAGCTCTCTATATTATGTATGTACTGTGTCAGACTAGAAATCTGCCACACCGTTATGAACATCTCTACTAGAAATATTAAAGGTGATGTGCTTTGATTTTACTCAAAATTGGTCATACAAGCACACGTAAAAATATGAGGATAAATTAAGATAAGAAATCTCATATTCTATTCTTACGACTGAGAAGTTGTATCTTTTCTACAATGTTTTGAGTAGGAAGCAAGTGAAACTTCGTTAAACAATTTTTAATATTTTTAGTCTAGCAGAGTAAATGTTCGGTATAGAGCTAATAAATTATGAAAACAAGCCTTCATTTTAGTGAAAACTGCAATTCAATCTGTTGAAACTATATTGAGATACTAGATAAACAAAGCGATGGATTAGGTCCAATAATCAATTTCGAACGCTGCTGTTCTTCGAACATTATTGATTGTTTTTTAATGTCTAGGGAACAAGAAGTATCTAATTTATTAATAAGTAAAAAATATCATGAAGCTTTAAAAATAGCTCTTAATCTTAATCAACCTTATCGAACATTAACAATAATTAAAGGCAAATATATTGTTTTTTTTTTAATATTTCAATATACATAAATGTATTCTTTTTTATTTGCAGAAATTCTTAATGAAATCGATGGAAGAGATCATTTAAAAAATACTTTATTACAATTTTCTGATGATCATTTAAGTCTGTTGTATTATTAATTATTCATTATTTTCTTACTATTATTTTATAATAGATCTATTGTTTTCATATGTTATTGATTGGAATACAAATACAAGACATTCAACTGAAGCTCAGATAATAATTAAAATTTTATTAAGTATTTTAACACCAGATAAAATTTTGAAACTTCCAAATGGACAAAAATCTGTTGATACTTTATTACCTTATACGGGTACAAATTTCGTTTTTGCTTGTTTGTTTCTATTGATTTAATGTATTGGATTTTATATTTATTTCAGAACGACATATGTCACGTATCGAAAGACTTTCACAACAAGTACTTTTTCTTGATTTTAGTTGGCATTCAATGAAATATCTTGATCAATCAAAGTAAATTTTATTTTATTTCTTTTTTTAATTCTTTAGCTTCTTTTTTCTTTTACTTTGTAGTATTTCATCGTCTGATGAACTTCCAACAACAACATAGCGAATATCTTTGTTTTGCTTTATCTTTCGTAATTGCTATGCAACCATGTTTTTGGATTTTTTCATTGTTATCGTTTACAAAAAAAAAAAATAAAGGAAGTTTTTTTCGTTGGAAGACAAAATTGTAGAAAATGATTGAATCCCTTGAATCTCCAATGAAAATAAATTTGCAGTTTACGATGATGGAGCTACTTTTTATGTCAATGCAATATATTTGACAAAGATAAAAAAAAAAATAAAAGATCTAATGACATCTATACGAACCTATGTATTGACGAACTAAAAAATAAACAATTTGTTTATGTCGTTTTTTTTTTTGAGATTTTTATCAACCGAAAGAAGTTACAAATATTTTTTTTGAAAAATATTATCAACATTTTGATTAAAATTAGTACCACTTTTTAGATCTTTTTTTTCTAAAATGAGCACTCCGCAACCCAATAAATATAACACAAATCCACTTTCTGGTACAGGATCGCCAGGAAATGAAAACAATACCTCGGGAAGTAATAGAAAAACAAGTTTATTAAAAACTCGGAACACTAAATTCTTATATTTCCCTTTGTAAATAGAATTGCCATCCTATTATTATGATCCTCAAAAAAGGGGTAGTAACGATAACTCAATGAACCCACAATATGATCAGAATCGTTCTCGGATTGACGATGATAGACGTAGTAATTATTATTCCTGTTTTGATTTTATCATTGCATATACTGATATCTTTATACAGGTACTTCTACTAGTTCCAAAAGTCAACCAACAACTGGCGCCAACATGAACGCTGATGAAATGCTGGGCAAAATTGTACAATTTGGCAAAGACTCATGTACCATCAAAGCTTATTTTCAATGCGGAGAAGAAGAGTTATTTGCACTGGAATGTGAAAGACCCATGCTAGGCTATGATGGTAGATGTCCAAAATGTGGTAGACAACATGTCCCACTAGACAAAACACGTGGTTTTTATGCTGCGGTAAATTCTGTCTACAATTCGCTTGGACAACAAAAATTAGAAAAAGAACGTTTACAAGGTCGAAAAAGAACTGAAAAATTACTCAGTATCACTGAAAATTTACCTCCACTTGATTGTCCAATAATTGGTGAAAATAAAGGCATTGAAGGTGATTCAAATTCATGCTATATGGATGCAACAATTTTTTGCATGTTTGCTTATTGTAATGTATTTGATTCATTACTTCATATGCCAACTAACAAAAATTCCATAAAAAAATTACAAGATTTATTAAGAGAAAATATTGTGCATGTACTTCGACACAAGAAGGTTGGTTTTGTTGAACGTAAGTGTCGTTTAATACTTCTTTCTTTTGTTCAAATTAGTCTTATAAATAGGTGATGCTCTATTTCATTTACGAGCTCAATTAAGTGAAGCAACTGGTGATCCATCATTTAAAGAAGTGGAAAAAGATCCAAGTGAATTTTTACGAGCACTTGAAGAACATTTTCAATATGCACCATTAAAAACTATTCCACCTGATCAACCACCGAATGCAACTGCATCTAATGTAACAACTAATATTATGTGTAAGTTTTCTTTCTTTCGAAAAGTCTTCATTTTAAAAGTTCTCTGCAACTTTATAGGGGAAATGTTTGATGCTAATCCACACAATCTACTTTCAACAACCATTGCTGGTATATTTCGTAATTCACTTTCTGAAATTCCAGTTAAATTAGCAACAATTCCACCTTTCCTTATTTTGGTTGCTCCACGTCATACGCGTTCACAACGTTCTTATCGTTATATTATACCTGATCGTCAAATTACTCTTGATAACGATATTGTACAACTTGTGTGTCTCAAATGTAGAAAAACAAATCATGGTCAAGATCAGCTACATGATTTTTATTCATGTGATGAATGTTATTCGAAAGAATCACCGTCATTAACAACACCAACAACTGACGCCAAGGTTGCATGTTATTGTAGAACTTGCTTAATGAAATTGCATGAAGGTCTATCTCATGACGTTTCTAATCATAATACAAGAAAAATTCAAATTAATAAACATAAACTTAATCTGTTTGCTGTATTATGCATTGAAATAGCTCATTATGTCGCTTTTGTCAAATGTAAAAAACAAGATCAACAAGGTGAATGGCTCTTTTTTGATAGTATGAGTGATCGCATTCTTAATGAAAAGAATATACCTCTTGTCGATCGTGTGCCTGCTTTTGATCGATGGGTTGAAGAAGCCGAACAAAATAAATATTTCTTCCAAGATTTAGATAAACTTCGAAGTCAAGCAAGACCATCTTCACAAAAATTCGATGAAAATGCTATGCGACAATTACGTTTGTTTCGTGATGGTGCTTTTTTCTTCTATGAAAATTCAAGTGTTAATTATCAATAATCAAATATACTGACTTGCTTTGTAATCGAGATATTTTTCTTTTTTTCTAATTATTTTTCTGTTTTTAAGTATCATATTATGTTCTTATTAACTGTGATATAATTATTCATTTAAGAAGCAGAAGAATGCTGGTCTTTATCCGTTCATGGTTTGCTTTTCAACTATTTTTTTTCAGATAAATAAACAATAAGATAGAACGATGTCAAAACAAATTATTGTTTATGGAGGTTTGTAGCTACAGATTATACAAAGAAAAAAATATATATTATCGATTCTTTTAAGTCCAGGTCAATAATTCTGAGGCCTGAATCCGTAAATTTCCGACAGGTTCCCACCGGAAAACTTCCAAGCAGGAATTTGGTGATCAGATACGATGGTTGAACTTTTCTAGTTCTGATCGTAATCGAACAGAGTTAGCGACGGAATTCTAGAGTCCATCGGGTTACTGTCGGACTTGAGTCTGATTTTTTTTCTATTAATCTGGTTCGGGTCCCAAAACTTTAGATCCGATGAGCTCTAGTCGCCTGAGAAATCTGTAAGATGCGCTAGTCACCGAATAAAAAGAACTGGAAAAAAGTATCTCGTATCTTCAGGGCGACTATCTAATTCTGGTTAGAGAATTTCATTGAGTGTATCAAAGACTGGTTCGATGAAATCCAAAAAAGTGTGATCAACCGAATCTGACTCCAATAATTTTGGATGCAACGGACTCTATCGGATTCCTACTTCCAAGTTCGTATCGTTTTCCTGAGTTTTCTCGCCGAGAATAGTCCATGTTTCTTGACCTGAATAAAGAAATAATTCAGAAAAAGCACCACCTGGAAAACTCATATAGAATTCACTATAAAATTCCTAAAATATATGAATTAATAAAAGTTTATTTATAATTTGTAAATATCGTTTTGTTTTCTTAATCATAGGACGTGGAGCTTTAGGTGACTGTTTGGTTCGCTATTTCAAAAGCAAAGATTTTGTAAAGTCTTGTCTTTTTTTTATTTATTTATTTTACTATAAGTATTCTCTTTTATTTTGTTAGAAAGTAACATCAATTGATTTAAAACAAAATGAACAGGCTGATGTTAGTATTATTCTTGGAGATGCTGAAAATCTTGAAAAACAAGCTGAATTCGTTACCGAACGTAAATAAACGAAATAAGAGAAATTTAATTTAATTTTTTTTTTGATGATTCATATAGAAGTTCAATCATCATTAAATGGTCAATCAGTTGAAGCTATTTTAAATGTTGCTGGTGGTTGGGCTGGAGGAAATGTTCGTGATAAAAGTAAATCTAAAATAATTTTTTCTAAAATTTAATACAAATAATTAATTCTATTTCAAAAGATTTTATTAAAAACTCCGATTTGGTTTTTAAACAAAGTGTTAATTCAACATTAATTGCTGCATCATTAGCCAGTAAATTTCTTAAAGAAAATGGTTTATTGACTCTTTCTGGTGCTGCAGCTGCTCTTGATACTACACCAGGTCAGATTATTAAAAAGAACACGAAACGAAAATATACAATTTTCTATATAAATTTTCTATTCAATTAGGTATGATTGGTTATGGTGCAGCTAAAGCAGCTACAATACATATTGGCAAAAGTTTGGCAGCATCAGATAGTGGCATGCCAAAAAATTCATCCGTTCTTACTATTGCGCCGTATGTTAAAGCTTTTTTGTTTTCGATGATGAATCAGACATAAATAAGAGATAGACAAATAGAAAACAAAAAACTTAACGTCACACTCGACTAATCTTATGCAATATGTTATTGTTTATGCATAAAAGCCGATTGTTCTTTTATTATTTAGGATAACATTAGATACTCCAATGAATCGTAAATGGATGCCAAAAGCAGATACAAGTACATGGACACCACTTGAATATATTGCTGAGTATGTATAAAAATAAGAAATATGAATAAAAAAGAAAAATATTTGTTTTTTGTGTTCAGATTATTTAATAAATGGATTAATGACCCATCATCACGTCCAGCAAATGGATCAGTTATTAAATTGACAACAAAAGATGGCAATACTGAACTAAGCTATCATTGATAGATATCTACGATTGAACGCAATTGCAGCCTAGTCTAAAAAATGAACAAATATTCCATTTTTTTTTTTTTTTGGTGATAGTTTTTTTTATTTTGAAATTTTGGAACTGATCATTTCATGATTTATTAATTTGCATTATTGAACCTAATGGTGTTTGTGTCTGAATAAGTCGAGTAGTGTTTCATTTTTTTTAGATTTAAAAAAATCCAAAAATAAGAAAATAATGAATGACCCATTAAATCTAACCGAAATTGGTATTCGTTATTTATCTAATTATTTAATACCTATAGTTTCTAATCAAAATATATATCTATCAGAATTATCATGTTTATCATCGCGTTTAGGTAATTTATTACTTAAAACAATAGTTAATATCAAACGATTAGATTCATCAGACTCAACTGATTATTTTCTTTCATTATTTAATAATATTGGTCAAAAAAAGAGAATAAAGTAAAAAAAGTATAAAAAAAATAGTTTTCGTTAAATTCGTTTTTTTTTCTCGTTACTTAGATCGGAAGTAATTATACAATTAAGTGAACTTTATTTTCGCTCATGTGCATTTATAACAAATCAATCAATATCAAAATATTTATTATCACATGAATTAATTGAAACAATTGATTTACGTGATTGTAATATAACATATGAAATATTTCATCTATTAACAGATTATTTTCCACGTTTAACAACATTATATGTTGGACAAACAGAAAATAAAATAAATGGGAAAATAAATTTAATTGATTTTTTTCCAACAAATAATGTTGATATAAAATGTCTTTTAATTAAACCAAAATTAAAATATCTTTCATTAGAAGGCATACATAATACAACACCAAATGATTTAATTGAAGAAATTTTTTATCATTCATTAATACAATCAAGTGAACAAATACGTTATGTTGATTTATCAAGAAATTCAGCTATTGAAAATTTATCATATATTGATTGTTTTAAACAAATACATTCATTAATACTTTATGATATATTACCTAATGTTATTGAATCATCAATCGATTTAATATGTTGTTTATCAACATTAGTTGTACTTGATTTATCATTTAATCGTCGTATACAAGAATCACAAAATTATTCTAGACCAACAATAACATTAGCGAAATTAATACGATCATTACCAAAATTACTTTCATTAGATATAAGTGGTACAAATTTAGCAGGAGCTTTTTCATTTGATCAAAATGAAGAATTAAATTATATAAAAAAAGAACTTTCAATCGATGAAAATGAGTATATTAGAAAGAAGATTTATATTGATTTTGAATTATTTCGAGAATTGTTTGTTTTTGTCTTTTTAGAAATTTTACAATACAATCGAGTATAGCCGGTTTACTTTTATTAAAACATGAATTAGAATTTCTTGGACTTTTTGATGTTGATGAAAAAGGATCAGCTAGACGATGGTTACCAGCAAAAAAAGTAAGTTTAATTCATTTGAATACTGTCACATGTTGACATTTATCTAAAAAATTGTAAGTTAAGATGAATGTCTAGTTTATTTTATACGTGAGAAATCAAGAAAAGAATAGAGATAGTATCTTCGTAAAATGAAAAAAGAGACAGGAATAATGGGACATATACATGTATTCACCTTGATTGTCGATATCTGCTAGACGTTCGAGGGGCTAGAAATTCGACAGAAGATGCTGTCATTCTCGGAGTGCCAGAAGTAGTGGCTCGAGTGGACGAAGGGGAAAGAACGAAACTCACTGTGACCTACATCTACACCCTCCCCGATCCTATGTACTTCGCAATGACATTGTCTGCCTATTTGTATTTCACTTTCTATTAGAGCACGGTAAATGATTCTGGATTCTGTTCAAAGTTATCGTGAAAGAGAAAAGCTCCCCCTAATCAAAAACCCTGTTATGTACCGTGACATAATCAAGTATTTCATAGAAGGAAAAGAATATATCTAGTGAATGAGCAGCAATACAACGACAGAGAAATGTTAACATATGCTAAAAGTGATAAAAAAAATCACCTGAGTTCATTTGTCATTACATCATAAATATATAAGACAATGTACTAATGGTGAGTTATCAGAAACTCATCAATAGAACTTTCACCATTGGCAAATATATGGTGCATTTTTACTAATTTATGTATAACTTTAGTATTAATTAGAAAAATTTGTATAAACTACAGTCATGATTACAAACATCAAGATACATTTTCATAACATTTGGTATAGTTTTTACAAATATGTTACATTTATATTGTTGTGAGACAATGAATGAAAGCTCACATGACCGTGGCGAAACTATTAGAGAAAATCTTATTGGTGAAAAATAGAATTACCCTAAGGTTTTGTATTATATGGTATGAATGGATCAGATTCAGTGTTTCTACTAGTAGATTTACTAAGCAAAAGTCAAATGTGCACAACATCTGCTATATTTTACCTACACCCTATTGCATTGAAAACAGTGTATATGCAGTACACGTTGAGTAAAACAACATACTGTTTTCCAGTACATTACATAGATGTTTACAAGAAAAACTAATGAATGTAAAGTCTTCTATTATTTTTGAAAATTTTATTATTATTTCTTCTATCCTTCAATAATTCATTGATTAGACTATGAAAAAGAAACAAAAATGTCTATAGTTGGTTTATCTGATATTGATGCTTCCTATAGATAGTATCTACTGGCAAATGAATCTAAAATAGTTTTGGCTCTGATGTGAATTAATAAATGTCAATTTCGATTTCTATTGTAAAAATGCATAGTTTTTACATAGAATATTACATTATTTTCAATATATTTATCAATTGAATAAAAACTCATTTGATATTATCTTATTTAAAAGTTAGCTGGTATTCAAATGAATTGTTAAAATTATAATTATTTGTTTTGATTAGTTGTGCATTTAAAAAAACTTTCAAATAACAAATGAAGAATTCTACAATTGAAAATTTCTATCAAATATAAATGAAAGTTTCAACTAGAATTTCTACTAAAATCTTTCATGTGTATAAAATTCCTGATATTGTTTGTTGTCTTCCCATATTTGTACAATACTTAGCAGTAATGATGATGATAAATTCTGAGAGAAATTTTTTAGCTTAAGATTCACTTTTAGAAACTTTATCTATAATTTAGATAACTGGTGAGCATACTGAACAAATGATAATGACATCTCTTTCGTATTATATGGAACGACCAAGTATGTTAACACATATTATGGCACACTTATTTCGTTTATATAATCATTATACCATTCAAAATCCATATGACGCTGGGAAGGTTAGATATCTATTAAAATTCAAAACAAGAAAAAAACTTGTTTAAATCTCTGATATTTAGTTAGTCATGGATGGCATGGAAAAACATTTATATGATCGTAGTCTTCAAACATCAGGTAGTGCATGTTTATATTATGTTGTGGATTTATTTCAAAATGAATCGGACATAATGTTGGAAAAATATAATAATTATTTAAAACGATTACTTATTACTATACTTAATGCAATGAATGCTCATCTTCAACACTCCCCGGTAAATAGAATAAGACGTTTTTTTATATAAACAAATTTTATAATATTTTTCCATTATATTTAGATGATTCGTAATGGCCTATTAACTATATCTCGAATGCAAATGCATGTACCAAATCATATTGTAAGTAATGATAGTGAAATATTTCAATAGTTAAGAACCAAATAGGGATAATAAGAAGAAAAAGCCATATGTACAATGAATTTGTTGTAGTTAAACGATTTTTGATAAACTAAGTGTTGAACGTATCCGACTGATGTTGACACATTATTGAGTAATATTGGTCAAAAAAATAAAACCAACATATTTTTGTTCTCTATCAACGAAAATTTCATAGATAAATTATGAGAAAGAGAGATTTCTTCAAAACCAAATACGATAGTTTTCGAGTTCAAAAAAACTGTTGAGAATACTATCTTAATGAGCACACCATTTTGAATAAAATGAGGAGTTGCCGCATTTCCTATGACCGTCCTTTAAAAAGTTAGGAACATTATAAAAAAACAAAGAAAATGTAATTTTTAGCAAGACTATGATGAATTTCGCTTTGTCATGGTTATAAATTTTTACGAAACAGCCGTAGGCAATACAAAAACTCCTCATTTTATTTATAATTTTTTATGCTTTAATATCATACTGTGAATAGTGTTCTGAGTCTTGAAAACTATCATGTTTGGGTTTTTAGTAAGCTTCCTCGTCATAATTCATCTATGAATTTTCGGTTGACAGAGAACTTCATAGATTATTGAAACTAATACTCAGATATGAGTTAAATACTTGGCATTGTAGGAAAAAAAAACAAAATACGTTAATCTGATATTGTTGATCAATACTATATTTGTATCTGCATATTATTCAAAATTAAAATAGACATAAGAATATTTGATATCGAGATTTTTTTTTGTTCTACCGTTCTCAGACAAATGTTTAACTGTATCATATTAAGAAAATAAATATAACAGATATCTTTTTTGAATTGTTTAGATGAGTGCTTTTGAACAAACAGTTATTGTTCTTATCAAATTCATTCAACTTTATTTAAATGAGTGTGTTGTACATGAACAAATTTTACTTCACAATGCATTATCAGTACTTAATCATGTAGCATGTAGTGTCGATGGTCAAGAGAAATTATTTATTGGACAGGCTGGTGCTATTGAAGTAAAAGAAAAAACTTTTTTATTTCTTATTACTGATTTAAAAACTAATATCTACATTAGACTGCTGTGGGAATAATTCGTCGATTTTTAATAAAAAAAACTAGTTGTGAAATAGTTGAAGTTGCTTGGACTTTACTATGGAATATAACAGATGAAACAGCTGAAAATTGTCGACGATTTATTGAAGATAATAATGGTTTACAAACATTTCATGATTGTTTAGATTTATGGTCGGATAAACGTGATCTTGTACGAAATATGTTAGGTTTACTAGGAAATGTTGCTGAAGTAAAAGAACTAAGACATTATCTTGTTAATCCTTCACATATGGAGAAATTTAGGTTAGGGAAAAAATTTTTCTCTTCTTTTTTTTTGTTTTGAAATTTTAATTTTATTAATTTTAATTATAAATAGAATTTTATTAAAACGATCACAAGATAATGAAATTGAAATACCATATAATTGTGGTGGAGTTCTTGCAAATATACTTTCCGATGGAATTGAAGCATGGACAATCAGTTCAAGTATTGAACAACATATTGTTAATCAAGAAATTTATGATTCTGTACAGACATGGGATTTACGTAGACAACGAACGATTAATTATCGATCGTTGGCACCTATTTTAAGATTATTGAATGAAAATTATTCAACCGGTTGTATTATGTGGGCAGTTTGGGCAATGACAAATTTAACTACTGTTCTCCGTATGTTTTGATTACAATTTTTAGTAGCAAACAGAAATAGATGACTTTTAAAAGACGACTAATATATTTTTTGAAAGTTTTTTTTCCTTATTGAACATTTCATTTTTTTTGATTTTCATAATGAACCAAAAAAACAAAAACGAAACTTAAGATTTAACTTTGTTTGTTTAATTTCTAGCGGAGAAATATTGTACATTAGTGAGGAATGAAAATGGTGAACCATTACTATCTCAAATTTTACACAGTGATAAAGTGAGTGAACCAATAAGAAATTTAGCTCAAGCAACTCTTGCTAACGTTCAACGGTAATAATAATCTTCTTAAGATTTTATGATTTTCATTTATTTATTTATTTATTTTTCTTATAGTTTTTATGATGCACCAGTTCCCATGGATATTGGCCCTAATGATGGACTTGAAATTTGATAATTTATATGTAACTGTTGTTTTTTTCTTTCATACATTTGATGCAACACACTTTTTTTTGTTTTTACACGTCAACTTTGTCTCTTCTTATTTGTATGTTAACGAACAGTTTTTTGTTTTCGTTTCTTTTTTTTTTTTTGGTTTTTGTTTTTTTCTAACGTATCCTTGTCCGTGTCTGTATGTTTCTTGTGATATTTTCCTCTTAATCACGACCAACAATATGTACAGAAAACAAGAAATATCAATGGTTTTTATAAATGTGTATGTATATATATAGGTATCAGTGGGCTATTTTTTTTCTAAAAAGTTGCAAAAATAAACAATCTTTTTGTTTGCAGTATAAAAAAAAGAGTTAAAAAGACAAAACAATATGTTATTGTTGTTTACTTCATTAACTTTTATCGTTGACGCTTTGGTAAAATCAATCCAATAAGAACGCCAAATGTACGTTCAAATACAGCGTGTGCTACAAATCCAAGTAATAATGCAAATATTAAATGACCAAAAAATAAATAAAGTAATGTTATATCAGTTGCATGAAATAAACTTTGTTGAGCAAACATATAATAAACCATAATCATTGGATGTATTAAATAAGTTGTATATGAAATATGAGCAAAAAATGTAAAACCACGCCATGATAACATACTATCAATAAGTGGTGCAAGACCTTTATAACATGAAAATATAATCCATGCTATAGCTAATGGCCAAGCAATACGTGATAAAACAAAGTAAAGTACATACACAGCAGTAGTCATTGGTGTAGCACCTTCTTCATGATTTCTCCAATTACCAAATATACTTGTTATCATAAAAACAATTGTTAATGCCCAACATAATAAATGATATAGTGGATGTAAATGGACTCTCTTTTTATCAGTTTTAAAAAATATATAACCAAGTACAATACCAATAACATACGGACCAGCACGACAATATGGTTTTATGTAAGTATCTAGAAAACAAAGATAAAAACAAATAAATAAATTTGCTTTTAAATAGAATGTTTTTTCTTTTACCTTCCCATATAGCTTGAAGTGTAGGAAGAATTTGTCCATAACGATAAGTATTTGCAATATTAAATCCTAATATACAGGAACTTGCAATTAAAATTCCAAGTAACATAAATGAACCAATTAATGGAAAATAATATAATGGTACAATAAGAATTGGTGCTATAACAAATAATTGAAAATCATTTGAGACATACCAATAATATCCCAAACATCGTGTACCTCTTCCTCCAGGCACAAAATTGTTAACTAAAAGAAAATAAGCCCACCAATAATGATGACAATCATAATTTTTCATTGGAAAATTGTCTGCTGCCCATAATGGTCCACGACCAATATAAGGTACAACATATATATATAATAAAAATATCATTATATATGGTGGTATAAGACGTAAATAACGTTCAATGTACATGAGTGGCCAAAAATACCATCTAGGCATACCACTTTTTTTAAGCATACGCATTAATGATAATGTAACTAACATAGCACTAATAAGAAAAAATGTATCAACACCATATAATGCATTAATTATAATTTGTGCATCCGCACGTTGTTTTTGTAGATCTAATAAATCAAGTGCATTTTGAGTAAGTAAAAAATAACTTTGATCACCAATATAATTATATGTATGACCCCATACAATCCATATCATTGAAAGAACACGAATACCATTTAAACACTTCATTGCACCTAGAACAAATGATTAAATTCAGTTTCTTTATGATAATGTACTCATTATAACTCATCGAAAGCCTATTTTAGATCTGAACTTTGACATATTCTATCTAGCATTGTAGAAATTATTTAGGGATTAGAAGGGCTGAAAATTTGACAGAAAGTGCTGTCATCCTCAGTGTTAGAAGTGGTGGTCAGTGGAGGAAGAAGGAACCCATCGCAATCTGGCCTCTCCCACATCAGACTACCTACCACCAGGCCGTTTCTAGCTCAATCCTATTCATTTGTCAACAACATTATCTATCAGAGAGAAGCCAATGGTATTTCAAATCCGGTTCCTGTCCGAAACTACCATGAAGCTGTAAAAAAATTAGCAGAAAGTTGGAAATTTGGGAGAAGCTCCGCAAGTGAGAATTCTAATTCTAGATTATATTTTAACTCTTAGAAATTCTACAATTTTTCTTACCTGTACTTGACATTGGTTTAAGAATAGCTGTATACGCCGAAAGTTCAATAGCAATTTGATGAAATTTATAAACAATATGATTATACCAATTTTTTCGACTTTTTAATACATGAGTTCTTTCAGCTTCTGATGGATAGCTAATTCCATGTAATTGAAGACGATTAGAAAATTGATATTGATAAGAATTTAAATCATTATGAAAAATTCCATGTGGTTGTTGATGTGATGATGCAAAATTACATAATGTATGAATATTTTGTATTGATAATGTACTTACAGTTGTATATGGTTTATTTAAAAATGCACGAAAAAAACAATCATATAATGTTGCTAATATAACAATGGCTGTTAAAATTGTTATAAGTACTAATGTAAAATAATAAGGTGCATTTGGTTCAGCTGGACTTTCACATAATACATCATCAACTTGTCGAACATTAGTTAATTGATGAATTGTTAATAATCGAACAGTATTATTAACAACTGATGCTACATCTTCATTTTCACAAAAATCTGGTACGCATAAACCAAGATCAATAGCTGCTAATTCTTCAGGATTACCAGGAAAACCGGCAAGTTGATCACCGGCTAGGGCAAGTAATGATGGATGAGCACGAACTTTAGCTCGACAATAACGTCCTTTAAATTCAAATGAAGATGATGCTTCAGATGCGTTAGATGCGTTAGAATATTTGACTTTATGACAACTATTCCAATTACCAAGCCAATTTGTATTAGCAGCTAAAAGATTTGTTGGTGGTTTTCCACTTGCATCAAATAAGCGAAATGCCCAAGTATTGTCTCTGGGATCTGTAATTGAATCAAACCATAAGCTTAATGCTGCTTTACAATTTTTATCTTTAACATCCTTAAGATACACTTCATTAATATAAGTTCTGGTATTTTGTGGTGCATTACGAAGAAACAATTTAAGAAGTCCGATAGCCATGGGACGATTAACAAAACGTAGTACATAACATTTTAAATCTTTCCAGAAGATAGCTGTTGAACCATTATCTGCTAGAATCATTGCTAGTCGAACAAGATCGTCAAATATTACTTGAAAATCAGCTAAAAAAAAGATTCTTTCAATCTTATTGTTTTTTTTTCGTTTTCTGTAGCTCACGAGGGAAGAATGGTTTATTGTTTGGATCTTCAAAAAGCAAGTACAACCTTTGAAGTCCGAAAAAAATGAGCCAACTAAGTGTTTCATTGTCGGGCAAAATATTAACAAGTGTTTCTATATCTGTTTTATTTTTCTTTTCACCAAAAAGAATCAATTCAATAGCCTCTGTTAAGTAACAATATCGATCACCATTTGGTTGACAAGTACTAACCATAGCCCTTCCTTGATTCCTATCTAGACAAACTGGTGATGGTTTTTCTGCCGTGATATTCATCATTTTTTGTCCATTATTAAATCCAATAATAAAAATAAGAATGATAAATGTAAAAAGTAGAAATTTCATCGAAGGAATAGACATCGACAGGTTACTACACATACGTATGAAATAAGTTTGAATATTCGTCAGTTGTGCCTTTTTTTTGTTGTTATTTTAATGATAAAGATAAAATATGTTTTATCTCGTATATTTCATAAAGAAAGAAGCGCGTGATTTTTATTTATTTAACTATATAAATCTAAACATCAAGCTATAACAAGATGTAACCATATCAAATTCATATAAAGAGAAGCTTTTTTCTCCCTTTTTTTGTCGTTAACGTGTTTCGTTGCATAATTTTGATGGAGTATAGATAGTAAGAACAAAGAAACTTTTTTTTATAGATAATAGTTTATTTTAAGTAGATCATAATAATAGTAAATAAAACTAAATAGGTTAAATTCTGATTTAAGAATCATTCATTAGATGTAAGAATGATAATTTATTTGATAATTAAAAGATCTTTCTTTGAAGAGTTTACGATAAAATTGGGTCTAATGGTTTTAATGGTTCTAATTTCTTTAGATAGAATACTTCCATTTTCTTTTGTTTGGTAAATTACACCAATACTTATGAATATACTCTGTCGAATCCATAATTTTAGTATCCGAATCTGGTTAACAGAAAAATATTCGATCCAGATTGGATCGGGTTCAGATTCGGAACCAAATCAATGCGTGCTCCTTATGAACAATTTTTAAATTATTAACAATGATAGTAAAACTATAGAATACGTAATTTTCTTCTTGATGAATCTTGACTATTATCAGTTTCAAAATAGATATCAATAATTGGTAAGACTTGTAAAACTAACATGATTTACTTTATGAAGATGTTAAATAATTTATAAAAAAAAAACAATTCAGATTTTCAGAAAAATATTTCATAAAAAAAGTAACATTTTACTATTCTAATAGAAATAAGAGATAATATTGACACGAAATAAAATAAAAGTGCTTTTATTCGAATGATCATATTTTTGCGATCTATATCAAGCAAGTATTAGACATAATAAAAACATCAGTCTTTAGTTGATTGTTTGAAAATATTAGAAGCTTTTAGCAGAATTCAGCGAGTACATTTTTATCATATCAGTTGTTAAACTCTATTGCTAGGACTTTTTGGAAAAAAGAATGTACATCAAAGGTTCAGAGCTAAAAGTCGGGATTTATTCTTTGACAGATCCGATCTTTATATGATGCCGTTCATTCTATATTATCTCAGGCAGTAGGCGATTTCTGTCAAGCACGTGGACATGACTTATATTTTATTAAAAACAATTTTTTTTCATGCTAACATTAATTTTTGTTATACTGAAAAATAAGCTTTTATAAAAAAAAAAGATTTTTATCCCAAACCCCTATGAAAAAAAAATTTCATTTTCAAAATTGTGAAATGGTACGTCATTTGATACAATTTACATGCTAATTTCAAATATGCTTTACTTTACTTCTCAAAAGTGCTTGTGTGACAAAGAAAACACTAAAAACCTTTAAAAAATAATGTTTTTTTTAGAAAACCTGTATCTCAGTTTTGAAGTTTTTGCGTTAACTAAGTGTATGTTTCAGATATATAAGAACGTTCTCTGAAAATTTCGTCGATATCGGATTAGTGGAAAAAGTGGGGGCCAATTTCGCTAAATATATTTTTTCGGAAAAAGCGTAGCGTAAAAAGAATAATGAATTTTTCAAAACAAAAACTTAGAGATCGAAAAATTTTCTTATAAATCAACGGAGCAGAAGTCCCAGTTTCAGACTAAAAGTGCTGAAGTTTTACGTGTTTCTAATGAATTTAACAACTGGGACAACATTGTTTTAATCAAAATAACAGGTCATTAATCGAAATGTGTAAGTTACTATTCAAATCTCAAGAAAGTTCGGTTTTATTTTTCCTCCGAATGTCCACGTTGTTGCCCACTGTGTCAATTCACTATCCATTTACTACATTTATAAAGTAAATTGTATGCAATGTTGATTAATACGTATTATTCTGGTAGCTAATCGACTTAACTCAAAGCTTAGTGGATTTCACTGCAACAAGCATAATATTCCAATTTGCTTTTAAATCTAAGTTTGTTCAAATTTAATTGCAAAAGAGGTTCAAAATGAAACAAGCACCTTATAAATAAAAATCTAAGTTTGGTTATATTTTGCTCAATTAAATATTCTTTCGTGGTATTTAGAATTTTGTACTGTTATTTATACGCAAGTGTCCAAATATGAAATACTATTTATTAAGAAATATTATAGTCACCAATATGAGAAAAAAAATGAGCGAAAAAGATTTTTCTGCGTACTGTTAGGTGCGACCATTGGTCGATTACTCAACAGCTGCATTACTGCACACTTCGTTTAATAAAGAAGGCANGTTTGGATTTTTAGTTAAAGTTACATTTAAGAAATGACACATTTGCATTTCTTTGAAGTCTACGTGGAGCTTCTGGCATATAAAGGGTACGAGCGTGGTCGTCTTCGGTAGTGAAATATGTAATAAAGCGTAATTCTCGCATATATGAAAAAAAAAGCTAGCTCCCGTGTCATTGATGTTGAATAATCAAAGTTTCAGCTCGAAATTTTCAATTATTTCCCAAAACATTGTCGCCTTCGGCGGTGAAATACAAAATGAAGAATGGTTTTTTTTCAGTTGCTACTATAAAAATCAATTTGTTCTCATTTTTCATACTGAATTCTAAATTTTATCAGTCAAACTTTTTACGACTGTTCCGAAAATTGGTCGCCTTCAGTAGCATTATCTGTACATTTTTCTTCGTGTAACAAAAGTTGAATTCTAATACAGACATTGTCTTTTTTATGCAAATTAGAATTTTTGCAAATGCAGAAGAAAATTTCGCTGGCAGTAGTTTGAAAATAAATAATACACTAGAGGTTTTTACGCCAGTGAGTGAAAAAAAATTTACCCAACCGGAGTCTGGAGTTCAGGTATGCTCTTGCATCTAAAAAGTATAATGGACCAGCAAAGAAAATATAGCCCAATGAAACTTTGAATTGCCCATGGCAGCCCACTCCTCAAAAGGGCTCCGCTGGGAAATGGCCCAATGCTAAAAGAATCCTGGCTGAGCCACTGCGTATGTGAATGAAATTGTTCTAAATATATATATATTTAATAGTAATAATAATAATAAGAAGAAGAAGAATATTCAAATTATTGTGAAAAAGCAACAGAAAACTGAACTAGTGCAATGTCCTTCCGATAAAACACAAAGCAAATATTATTGCTCATCAGTTCAAAATCTTAAAACAATGAAGTGAGGATGATGATAAAAGTTTTAGTAGTAGATAAAAATACGCCGAGTACCAGCGATGTGTTCAATGCGTTGACTATTCCTCTTCATCAAAAAGGCGTTAGTAGTAATATGTGAAGATGTGTCGAAAATAATACAGTCATAAATGCCTGTCGTCTAACATCGGACTGAACATAATCTTTTCCTAAAAAACAAGTAATACTTGTTCAAATGGTTATCATGTCCGAAAAATAAAATCAGAATGAGATCTGTAAAAATGTTTTCAAATATTTGAGCCTCCCCAAGCCTAACGGCTCCGCCGCCACTGAATTCATGATATCTTACAGTTTCAAAAGTTCTCGATATACCAAATATGTTCTTAAATGATCTTTTGAACGAACACGAAAAAAGGTGAATTATTACTTTCCATGAAAGATCTGGCTGTATTTCTGGAATTCGTTTCTATTTTTGTTTCTTTTGCTGAAGCTACACCACGAGCACAATCTGCACAGTGTATATCGATATCAGTTTTGGCACCTGGCATACTTGGAATTTATTATAATCTTGAAAACGAATTAAAACTGTGCCAAATATACAAGTTCATTACGTAATACACTTATGAAATCCTTAAAAGAAAGATTCGATGGTCTTTTGATCAATCTTGAACTACCTGTTGACGATCATGTTAAACGTTAAAATACTTTCAGTCTTTTCTCTGACGAAATATTCCTTATATCGTATTTTTTGGATGCTCAATTTCTACTTCGATGTATCTTACAACCGATTTTACCTCAAGATAGAAAGTGAATTTCAAATTTATTCGTAAGCCTTTTATAAATATATTTTTTGCTTTCATCGCTCGGTAAAACTCATAAAACATACAAACTTTTTTCTGTAGTTTGAAATTTAAAAACTAGTGTATGTATTTTGTTTAGGAATCATCTATGTGAAAAAATAAAACGTATTGTGGCTCAAGCGGTTTTTCAACTCTATGATTCTAGCACAAATGATCAAAACAATGATTTTATACCAGTTGAATCAATGGCAACATTGGTTGACAACCTTTCGCATGATTTGAAAGATTCATATAATGGCAGCCTTACATCAAAACGAAAGAATCTTTTTTCTTATTATCAAACTGCACAAGCAAGGCTTACAAGTATTATGTGTTCCAGTTCCATCTGCTTCATCTGAAAGGATATTTTCAAAGAGTGAATTACTTATGCGACCTCATCCAAGTCGATTATCGAAAGACATATTATCAAAATTAACATTTACTCAATATAATCTTGATTTGTTGAAGTAAACATTATACGCTTTTCTGTAGAACACTTACAAAAGAATAAATAAACCAGCTGCTTATTGGTATTCGTTGTGAATTTATATCCAGAAATTCTTTTTTTTACAAGTGTAATGCATCAAGTTCGAGATTACAGAGTCTGAGTTGCCTATGTCTGGAGGAGAGGAATGCTTTTTCGGATTAGGACCTATTGGTTCAATAAAAATATCGGATAACACATTACTTATAGATAAAAACAATGTCAAAAAATACGATGCATTCTTACTTAAAATATCATAAAGAAGTGCAATAATTTTACTTTATTTTGAGTTTGTTAAATTTCAAAAAAGCAAATAATTCCGATATACCATAGATGAAATTTCTCATAACTGAAATTTATTTTAAATTAACAGAGAAATGATAACACTATCTGTAACATTTTCAAAAATTTTTCCCATAGACATCCTCATGAATATTGTTGAGCTGAAATATTAACTTTAACTGCATGCTTAGTTGTTCGTCCATAACTTTAGTTTTTAAAACAAAAAGCTCTTGTTCTTTAACAAACTTTATTATTATCTACTAAGCAACAATAATGAACATAGTATTAAAAGCACGATACTTAGCAAAACAACAACACGCATTTAGTAACATCAAGTAAAATGAAGAAAGATAATATAATTAATTATTTGAAAATAATCTTCGAAGAAAAGACAATTTATATTTGTACTACGGAATGAATATTTATTGCTTTATTTAAATAAATACAAAAGAAAAAGAAAAAAAATGCGGAAGATATATATTATATTTATGAAGCAGCCATGTCTTTGAGTTTTGACATTTTCTCATAGACTTTCGTAAAATACTTGACTGAATGTCCAATTTTCGGTCTATACAATGTATCAACATGATGAAAAAGATGATTTAAAGAAAATTCAACATTTTTCATAATAAAAAGTTTTAATTGTTTTTCATTCGTAGTTTGCAATTTTTGTAGCGCACGCTCATAATATTTTAAATGTAATTTAATTAGTTCTACAAGAGCTTCAACAATTGTTTGATTAATTAAAGAATAATGAATTTTAAATAAATCACGCGAAAATGTTAAATAAGCTTTAGCAAATTGTAATGTACTTGGTGCTAAATGTATCTGTATGATATCATTATTTATTGTTATGAATGGTTGAAGAAATTTTTGGCTATCAAGACCTAATTCATGAAATTCAAAATATAACTGCTCAAGACGTTCATGTGAGGGTAATGTAATTGGTGTCCATTTTTCATCACGATGTCTTTGCCGTAATGTATCAATAATAACATCTTTTTGTGTACTTATTATTTGTATTAATAATTGTTCGAGTTGTTCTTCAAACATAAATTTAACATCGATTAATTTTGATGAAAATTCATTTGCTTTTGTTAATAATATATCAATATTTTTCATGGTAAAATTAAAATTTTTTGTACTGATATATTGTTGATTATGTAAGATTGTTATTAATTTTTCTATTTCTGATGACATCCATACAATAAATTTTGTAAATGTCGATTTTTGATCTTTAAATATTTGAACAAATTCATAATAACTATCAACTAGACGAGTAAAAAATGTATTTGCAAAATTTTCGACAAAAACAACATTTAATTCTTCTAATTTTGTTTGTTTAAGCGTACTTTTCATTAAAGATAATTGAATAGTAATGAATAAATCACTAAAAATAAATCAAAATTTGTAAAAAATTGTTTCTACAATCTAAAGGTTTTTCTTGTTGAATTACTTTCTATAGAACAATAATCTCATTCAAACAAGAATTAATTTCAGTCGTTTCAAAGAACTCGAAGGTAGATACTATTTGAAAGTCTTCTACTCTGAAATAACAGATAAAAATCATGGGAAACTTTAAGAATTAACAATAACAACTACAGATGTGCGAGACAGAGACCAAGATCAGAACTAGAAGAAAATAGTGGTTCGAGTTGGGACTGAAGATTATAGTTACATATTCTATGATTTTAAGTGAATTATCTAATAAATCATATCAATCAGAACATAATTCAAGACAGATGATCCAAAACAGAGTGCTAGTCGTTGACTGTATGAATAAAAAAGCAAATAATCAAGAATTTTTCAGACGTAACACTAATAAATCCGAAAATAATTTTCTCTAGACTAAGATCGGGACTAGATTAGATTTAGTGACCATACCTAAGCCCAAGACCAACTATTTTTTATCCTGAATATCTCTACTGACAACCATAATAATAAGAAAACTTTATTGCTAAGTTACATTAGTATTCTTACTTGGTTTTGACTTCTAGATTTAAACAAACTGAACTAAACTCTTTGAATGAATGAATAGTAAATAAACTGAATTCATTTAGAATAAAATGATTATACAACAGCATTAGATATCATATTTAATGATCTAAGTATGTAGAAAATATTTTATTAAAGTTCTATCAGATCTTTTTCTAAAAGAAGGAATCATTTTCTTCTATTAATTTTCTTAATAATTTACCAAGCTTTAGGAACATGACCAAGTTTTTTAAGTGTTTGTATATGATGATAATAATGTTTTAATAAATTCGTTGAACAACCTCGTTCACAAATATTTTGAATTTCTTTTTCAATTAATTTACATAATTCTTGTTCTTTCATTTGAACACCTTTGATGTATTCATCAACAAATGGTACTGTTTGTTGAGAATGTTGTGCAAGAAAATCTTGGACATATTTTCTTGCACGAAGAATTAGTTCTAATGCTTCATCAAAATTTCTTTCAGCTAATAAAATAATTAAATTTTCTTGTGTATTTGTTACCCAATCTTCCGAATAAAATTCTTCTTCGAATAATTGTTGTTGTTGCTGTTGTTGAATGGTTGATCGATTACTAACTGATGATGATGATGATAATGTTGGTAGAAGTCCTGGATCAGTATATAGTAATGAACCACGTCGTTGTCGAGGATAAAGTGCACTTTCAAACATTTCAAGCCATTGTTTTTTACTATGAGCATTTTCACACATCATTGTTATTGTTTCAAGATTGTGTTTTATTGAAAATGAATTACGTATTACATCATCTTTAACATTTATTATTTGGATCGCTGATGGTTGAATTTGTTTATGTTGATTTGTATTACGATCATTATTTATACCAGTTGACGTTTGATGTAAATTCAAAACTTGATCAACATCATATGCTGTTGCTGTACGAATATTTGATGATTTAGCAATAATAAAATAATCGGTAAATAAAAGACCATAACATTGATGTGTAACAAATGATGGTGGCATTTTTGTGTTTCCTTTATTTTGACTTTTTGTTGAAGGATTCTCTAATTTAACTTCAAGTAATTTACCACTATGAATTAAACGACGTTCAGGATTTGATGAAACAAGACCCAAACTTTGACAATGATGTAAAAGTGTCTCCCAAAAATCATTATCTGATGCATCATTTGACTCGGTCTAAAAATTTTTCAAAATGAACTATGAAACAACTGTTATCACAACTATATATTTTATTCAACATTTCTGATTAACTGTATAAGATGAAATGTTTTATGTAGTAAAATAGACAGTTGAATTTAAAGAAAAATTGTTGTTACTATGAGAATATGTTGATTTAAGAATCTTTTTTTTTGCATAAAACTATCGAATATATGAAAAATAGCAATGAATCTATTGAGAAGTATACAGGATTTATATCATATCATTATGTGTAAGCTTTTCGTGTTATTTCACAAATAGCACAGTTTATATATAAGATGATAGCACAAATAAGAAAAACATCTAAGAAATGTTAATTCATCATCCACATTAAAAAGAAAATTGTTAGCACAATCACTGCGGCATTAAAAGGTGAAACATGGTGTAGCTGCTCATGCTAATCAAGGTAAATTGTTTTATATTATCTATTCTGGGAGATATTTTTCCATCATCTTTTTATTTAATTGCCCAGAAATGTAATAAGAAAGTAGTTCATATATTATAACGAGGCATTATTGATATATGATGGTTTTTGATGGTATAGCAGCAACGTCTGTCACGGTATGTGACGGAGAAGGGGGAGTTTCGCCAAGACATCTGTCATGATCTTTGATGGGGAGAAAATATTGCTGCTGAGGCATCTGTCACAGTCTTTGACTGAGACAGAAGAATGTCACCAAGGCACCTGTCATGCTCTTTGACGGAGAGGGGGAATGTTGTGAAGACATCT
This sequence comes from Rotaria sp. Silwood2, assembly GCA_905329745.1. Lineage (NCBI taxonomy): Eukaryota > Metazoa > Rotifera > Eurotatoria > Philodinida > Philodinidae > Rotaria > Rotaria sp. Silwood2. Next base: position 749,931 of record CAJNSZ010000001.1, on the reverse strand, counting down.
ATCACGGTCTGTGATCAACTGCTTTTAACATATTTGTCATGACTGTCGTGGATGGAGGTTCAAATCGCTACCTCTATACTTTAACACTCTTTTAAGATCATTTTTCACAGAGAAACTATGTTGTTTTTTAATTCCGAATTGAAAGACCCTTAAAAAAGTAAAACTACATTAAAATCATCTATGTAAATCCATGATCTTTCATTTCTCAAAGGAGTATTTCACATACCCATAGAGATTTTAAAACAATTAGAATATAATTCATTCTACTTCATACATATTGTTAAGATCCTCAAGAATTGTTCTGTCAAAATTTGTAATTTGAATCTTAAATTTTATTTTTTTTCCCATGAATTTTTTTTCTCACCTTATTTTCGACATTTAATAATTCTTTCACTGTATTCAATAATTGTTTTTCATCAGCTAATAATGAATGTAATTGATAAACTTCTGATTCAAGAGATGAAACTTCTTTAGCTGTTTCAATAAACTTTGTATGATTACGATAAACATTTTGTTTCAATTCAGTTTTAGCTTCACTAGAAATCAAATGCATACGTCGTTTCATATTCATCAAATCTGTACTACCAATCGATTTCGATGCTAAAAAACAAATATGATAGGTAAAAGTTTTTAAAAAAAAAAATTATTTTTTTCAATTTACCAATCGATTGTACGAATGTTTCTGGATCGAATCTTGGCTCCAAAAACCGAGCTCGAAATGCTGGATCTGCATCACTAAATTCCATAAATAATCTGAAATAAAATAAACAAAACAAAACTAAAAAAATACTTTAGCTATTTCTTTCTTTTAAATAAATAATAAAAAACAAAACAAAAAGAATCAATGGCGAACACCAAATATCAAACTTCCAACACGAACAATAGTACTTCCAACTTGAATAGCACGTTCATAATCATTTGACATTCCCATAGAAAGTTCTATATCATTTATTGAAAGATTATATTTGTCACATAATTCTTTTCGACATTGAATTAATACTTGAAAATCAGAATCATCTTCTGTATTAACATTATCTAATGAACCAATTGTCATTAAACCTTGACATATTAAATGCGTACAGTTCAATTTAATATGTTCATATAAAGATAAAAAATCTTTTCGATCAATACCAGATTTTTGTTGTTCATTACTTGTATTTATTTGTATAAGAATATTTAATGTTTTAGATTGTTTTTGAAGATTATTATTTAAACGATCAGCTAATTCAATTGAATCAATTGTTTGAATACAATCAAGATTAGGTACATGTGTTAATATACGGTTTACTTTATTACTTTGTAAATGACCAACAAAATGCCAACGTATATCTGGACATTGTGTTAGAATTAAATTATCATTTGATTTTTTTTCTAATTCATCGGCATAATTTTCTCCAAAATAACGTTGACCAGCATGATAAAGTTCAACAATATCTTCAACTGGTTTTGTCTTTGATATAGCTATTAAGCGCACTGATGATTGATTCAATTGAGATAACTCTTTAATACGTTGTAGAATGACTTTCAAATTATCTTCTAATTTGCTCATTTAGAATTTTTATTTAAAAAAGAAAAATGCCAAATTTTTTGTATCTGAAAATAGATATTTGATTATTGCAGTTTGCCTTTTTCTTTTCTTTATCAATATAAGTTTATTTTGAATAAAAGTATCTTCTTTCTACTTTGAATATATATATGTATATGCTTGCATGTCATTCTTATCTATCCTAGCTATCTATCTTGTCTTTTTTTTTTCTTCTTCTTTCGCTTGTTGTCGAATGATGTCAAGAAGCTATTGCAGGTGCTGTATACTATGGGCAATTTACATGTTAATGCTTGCACGATGATTCTCAAATAAACAAACAGCAAGAGACCGGCAACACCTGATGGAATAAAGACAAGAAGAGAAAAAGGAAATTGGTCTTCAATCGAGCATGAAATCGCCCTCTGGTGATGATAGGAACAAGAGAAAAAGAGAACGATGGAGACGCTCATTATCTGTCCCAATCAAATAGCAGAAGAAAAGCGAGAGAGAGAGAGAGAGGGAAGAGAAGAGAAAAAAGCAACGATAGTAACAGCAGATAAATCATCCTGTTTACATATATCTATTCCTTCAATGTATAATATCACGATCAAGCATCAGCAATAGTCCACTTGTAACGATATTGGGTAAGTTAGCTCGTTTTCTTTTCTTTTTTTTTTTGATTCGAACATAAACCAGTACCATACAAATGTCCATACAGGCACACACATGTCAGATAGAAAGATAGATACGTTGCACAGTTGCGCACACACACATCCCATCTTTTCAATGTCGGAAGCAAAAACAGCAACAGTTAAGTTGCACACACGCGCGCGCGTATGGTGTCTGCATCGTATCAACTGTCTTTTTCTCGTCTTTCTTTTTCATATGCGTATATAACTTCGACCGAAAAAAAAAAATAGTACAGCTGTTCAAAACTCAATTCTCATCATTATCGTCATCATATAACGGGTAAGGTTACGTATTTGAAAAAAAAAATCTCATCAATATTTATATGTCCATCTGGTCATGAGTTCTGGAATTTAGTTTTACTTATTTTATAGAGACAAAACAAAAAAGCAAATACATATACACGTTTCTCAAGGGAAGAAAAGACAACTTCTGACCAAAAATAGAAACATATGCCATGCAATGAGATAATTTTTAACTCATGTCATGCGCCTGTGCACACAAACAGATGTCCATTTTCGACTCATTTAGTAAAGTTGTATATAGGATTGTGTGAGAGAACAAGAGAGGAAGAGAATGAAAGAGAAAATGATTGATAAAAAAGACTCATGTACTTTTTGTTTTTATTATGAAAAGAAAATGAGGTAAATTTATATTTATCTATTTTGTCACATACTGTTGAAACGTAATTGAAGAGAAAGATGATCTTCTATACAAAAGCAAACGTGTTTATAATAAAGAATAATAATAATGATAGATTAGATAGCATATAATGTGTATGCGTTTTCTCTTTTCTCGTTTTTTCCGACGATCGACAGACATCCAGATAGAATAGATAGACAGCTGGACAAAAAGAGAAGAGAGACGAGATTCTATTGAATGTTGTTGTAACTCGAGTAGACGATACAAAAAAAAAAAAAATGATCGACCAACTTATTGCTATATCTTTATTATTATTTTTTTTTTCTATTATAGATCATCACACACACAGTATGACATCTTCTCTTAATTTACATAATGATGATAATAATAATAATGAGCTTGAAGAAGAATTTAAAAAATTAGCATCACTCGTTCCAACAATTCCAAAAAATCAATGTTTAACTGAATTAGAATTTCTCGAATTTGTTATAGCTTATATTCAACAATTACAAGAACTTTTATCTCATGATCAATGGAATGAATGTCTTAATCATTTAACAATATCAATGAAAAATTCTTTTGTTTCTTCCTCATTAGATACAAATCTATTAATAAAAAATGAAAAATGTTTTCAACGTAATCCATTATCAACAATTAATCTTGATACAAACATACCTCATCATTCATAGAACAGTTTTTATCAAAAATCGAACAACAATAACAACAAACATTTCTAAATATTGTCTCACTTGCATGTATAAAATTCTTTTTTTTTGTTTGTTTTTTTTTTTAAATTTTTTCATTCTAATTGTAAATCTTCATTGGATGAAGGTTTTTCAAAATACTGTTCTATTTCTTTATCAGAAACAGTTTTTAATGAATTGGGTTTCCATTGAGGTTTGTTATCTTTATCAACCAGAACTTAATTAAAAAAGAATAAAGTTTTTTTTTTTTTTGTTTATTAAATAAATATTTACCGGCTCGAACACCTTCAAAAAAGTCATGACCTTTCATAACATTTTGTACCATACGATATTCCATAATCAAACAATCTTTTAAATTTAAATTTTTACCACGTTTTATTTGTTCAAATGTTATTTTAAGTGATGTTGGACTCTATGAAGAAAAAAACGAAATTTTCGAATACAATTCAAACGAAAAAAAAAAGCAGTAAGAACTAACCATTTTTTTAAGAATTGCAAGTTGTTTTAAGGCAAAATCTGAACCATTGGATTTTAATTTTTCAAGAATGATTTCAACAGCTTCTGTATCAATTGAAAATAATTCATTGATGAAAGATAATTCACGTTCTAAACTAAATCGTTCTTGTGAATCGGTCTGTTAATAAACACACAAAAACAAATGTATTATTGTAAAGAGTATAATCAAATATTTGAATTACGAGACATCATCACATGATGACAAAAAAAAAATGGAAAACAATGTTTGCATTTTTTTAAAAGGATGCTTAAAAGTGAATAGACAATGCAGTAAAACGAAAGTTCATACATATTGATGTTATTCTAGAGAAAAAAGTAATGAAAATAATGAAAGAACTTCTTTTAGTATAGGGAAAGATATTTACGAGCGAAGTTCGTCAATTGATAAATTGCTTTTGAGTCGAGATTATGTACATTATGGAGATCCTAATTAGCTATGAATACTTTGAATAGAGTTCGTGCCTTTAGCTTATTGCTGCGGAGATATGGTACTTTTACGATATTTTTGAAAATGAATGACATGGTCTCCCTCAGGAACACCAGAAAAATTGATTTTTGGAATTTCGACTTGAAACTTTACATAGAGAGGCAGACTCTAACGAGAATAGGTTTTTTGTGCATGCTGCTATTTCTATTCTAAGAAACAGCTACGATAATAGTATGTCTTTTACATGGCTTATTCTTTAAGATCTGTCTGTATGTCAAGTTTCAAGTTGAAGTTCGAAAATAAATTTTTCTAACGTTTCTGAGAGGAACCACGGCATTCATTAAAAGCATACCGTAAAAATATAATATCTTTGCAGCAATAAGTTAAGAACACAAACTCTTTTGAGAGTATTGATAGCTTGTTTGAGTCTACACAATGCATATTGTCTCGACTCGAACGTGATTGATTAGTTGTAGAGCTTACCTTGCTAGTGATATATCTTTGGATTTGAGAGCTTCTACATACTATTCATAAATTTTTCTTCATGAAATGAAGATATTAATTGTAATCTGTTACGACGCATGTATAAACACAGCAAAAATCAGACATTACGAGAACGTGGAAGGACTAATTGCATATACTTTTGTCACTATAAAGCTCAACATTGCTCGAGAATAATCCTGCGATAGACGTTAGTTTTGTAATTACGTGCGTCAAGGAATAGAACCAAAATATCTCACTTAATATATCAACTTTGCTGTTAGATTGAATTTTACAAGAAGTCAAATGTAATTTTTGCTCTAACCATTTCTAGATTTATCAGGATTGTTATGTAAAGGTTGAAAAAAGACTAGTTTCTAAATATCAGAAATATTGGCATCTTTCGTATGAATATACATCAATCCATATAAATTCTACACACAAAAACGAATATAGCATTCAAATTATTGTTTTGAATTCTTCAATAGACGTAACAATTATCTATTCTTATTGAATATAATACTGAAACAGATTCTCTATCATTTTAATTCTTACCAATTTAGCATGTTGATCCAAAAATGTATTGACAGATTTATGATCTGCGTTTGGTATTTCTACAAGTTTTCGTTCGATTTCTTCTAACTAATGATTATGAAAAAAAAAGAAAATTCAATAAATAATTCATTTAAAAAAATATTCACTTTATTTGTTGGTACAAAATGTGTTGCTATACCAGCATAAAAATTATCAATACCACGTAAACGATAACCTGTTAATCCAAGAAATACTCCAAGATTAGATGGTAAACGTGGAAGAAAATGTGATCCACCAACATCAGGAAATAAACCTTCAAAAACAAATTGAAATTCATTATTTTCTATAATTTCAATTTCATTTACCAATAGCTGTTTCAGGCATAGCAATCGTTGTTGTTTCTGTTGCTATTCGAAATGGTCCATGTACAGACAAACCACAACCCTTAAAAAAACCGAAAATCCTAATCTTCATAAAATTCTATGTAAATCGACTTACTCCACCCATTGTTATACCATTTATAATAGCTACATATGGTAATTTATAAGTTCCGATAAGATGATTTAATTTATATTCTTCACGAAAAAATTCTCGTCGAAGTTTTTCACCTTCTGATGTTTTAGCCAAAAGAGCTAGAAGAAAATTTTCAAATAAAAAAAAAATTCACAAGCAATATTTTACCTTTGATATCTCCACCAGCACAAAATGCTTTTGAGTTTGTACTTTTCATAATAACTAATTGAGTTTTACCATCTGATTCCCATTCCTAAGAATTAGCAGTTGTTTTTTTTAATAATTATTAATTAGAAGAAAAATAAAAAATTTATACTTTCATCTTTGGATAAATTTGATGGATCATTGGTAATGATAATGCATTTAAGGTTTTAGGTTTATTCAATAGAATAATACCTGTTTTATTAATATAATCAAATTTCACTTCATCATTTGTACTATCAGATTTTGTTTGTTGAACATTTTTATTTAATGTTTCTTCCACTTTTGGAGTTGATAAATGAATATTAACTCTTGGATAAATGCGAGAAATACTGAACTGTTTTACTAATGTTCGATACATGAATAAAAACAAAATAATCTTTAGAATAATATTCGTATGTATAGTCGTCGTAGTAGTCAATCAAATATAGAGAAAGAAGAAAACGACATCTATAAAATAATTGAACCATTCAGATGTTATTACTAAGGCCAATGTTTACCATAACTAAGCCATGTTTTAATCTTTGAATAATTCCTTACATGAGATTATATCAAGAAAATCATCATGTCAAGTTTAGTTGAGAATGATATTAATTCTGCTGTTTATCGTTCAACAGATCCGATAAATAATTTTAAAATTCGGTAAAAATAAATGCCAAATCTTAATAAATTTCTTATGGATTATCGTTTGTTTGCTATTTAGAGTTAAATTAGAACGTTTAACATCAAGTGCATTATTACCTAGTTTACAACGAATAAAAATTGAAGAAGATTTATCCCGTTTACTTAATATAGATGATAAACAACCGGAAAAAGCTAAAGCTTCAAAAACAGATGTAGCTCAAGCATTAGAAGAATCAAAACGATCTGACTATGAAGAAGTTGTTATTGGTTGGCAACAGAAACTATTTAGTCGTGTATGTGTTTTTTTTCCTGCTTACTGTTTAATTAACTGTTTTCTATTTATTAGCTTGAATTTGAGCAATATGGAAAAGTTACTGGGCCTGACAGTTCAGCACTTGAAAGAAAATATTTTGATGATATACAAAAAATGAAGTACAATAATTCGATGATAATAAAAACAAATAAATTTTGTTTGTTTTTTTTTATTTTTTAGAGCAAATCGAAAACAACCTGGACGTATATTTACTTATATTGAGAATGATCCATATTGTATTGCAAAAGATGTAAATATATTTATTTTAGTTTTTGATTAAGATTATTTTATTTGAACTTAGCTTGACTATTTTGTGACGGATTCACCAAATGAAGAACCAAGTCAATTATCACTAGGAGTTAATAATATTCGTGAGTATTGGAAAAAAATTTCTTCTCTGAAATATTGTTTGAATCTTATCGAAAGTAGAAAAATTGATATCACTTAGACAGAATAATAGAGGAAGATAATCTAACGATTAACAATAGTTGAAAATTGCATAATATAAAAAACATATTAATAAGAAATTTATTCTTGGTATTCATCGACGAACTAAAAATGAGAAATTTCAAGTATGAAACTTTGCTATTCGATATAAACGTTGTCTACAGTAATTTTTGTTTTTCGGTAATAGTCATGAAGTGCTTAGTTTAGTTTAAAATTAGAGGATCTTAACGATTAAAAATCTTCACATTTTGATTTTAATCGTTAATTTTTTGTACTCGACTACGATTTAATTAGTTAGATCAGATAATTCGTATTTTTCTCTGCGACGCATAATTCACGTTCAAGATTTTATTATATAAAAGCTTCATAGACTAAACAATGATCATTTGAAATTATGCAAGAAAAAGGAGAATCGATATATTTCAAGAATGCAGTTACCATCTACTTTAGCTTTTTACAGATGACCCTTAAAACGAATCCAATAATCTAGCCAATCAGACGATTGCTGATAAATGTTAACATAATTAATGTTATTACTTACTAGAGGAATTACCCCAATGGTAGCCTACCGTTTGAGCTCATATATTGAGCCATAGTTGTTGCATTGAATTTTCGATCCGAAAATGAAACTATGTCCATAAATAGATCTAATGACTTTTAGAATATCGTGAAAGTGTCAATTGAAAATAATGTTTTTTTGTCGAGATATTAAATTTTGAAGGAAACTCAATTTTTATGACATGTTTGCGGCAAAACGAATTTTTCGGAGGTTCAAAATTTCCCCAAAGAAACATTCTTTTAGGCCAAAACTGTCAGGATATTCAAAGAGTCATCAAATTCATCTATCGAAAAAATTTCGAATAGAAATTCCTTTAAATTTTTTTCAGTAAGAACCGTAAAATAGATTGAAAATTCAATATAACGGCTATGACTCGACGCCCATGGAGACACATTTTTACGCTTTTTCTAATCTTACCGAGACCTCATGGTGATCTCAAACGGTGGTTTACAGTTGGGATAGTTCCTACATTAGAAACAATTTCTTTCGATCGATCAAAATTATCAATATAAGATTATAGAATGACCTTGTTTCATATGTGATTCGATAACCTTTCAACAAAAGACAAAATCTAACATTTCATTAATAATGATAAAAAAATATTTCTAAAACTTTTCTTATAAATATCTTTTGTTTTTAGGAAAACGTCGTGCTGTTCAACCACGTTTTAAAATAAGGTTTGTTGAAATTAATAAAGAGAAAATATTAAAAAACAACTTATTGAAATATTCATTTAGTGACGAAGAATACTTACCAAAAACAAATCTTATTAATCGAAAACCAACACCTGATGATCTTCGTACAAATCATTTAGCTTCGTTACCACATCAAACAATGTATATAATGGCTGACTTAAGTGATATTATTAATACTGCTACAGCACAAGTTCTTGTTTTACCTCAACCGATAAATGAACGTGTTTTATGTACAATACAGGTTTATTCAAATGGTACAATTGTATTAGAACCTGATTTTAATAATGGTAAAACGGCATATATTGTTGAAACAGGAAATATAAATAATGAAGTATATCATTATTATTTGGAACATGCTTCAGTATTAATAAATAAGGATGATTTTACAAAAGAACGAAAATTATTAAATGAAGTTCGTTTAAGAAAACAAACACATTTGGCACAATTAGTTGGAAATGATTTTGAAATGGTAAATTAAAAAGATAAATTTACATGATGAATTTTATTTTTGTTATTATATTTTAGCCATTACCTGCTGTTCTAAGATTAAATGTATTTGGTGAAATTGTTAGTGGAAAAAATTTTGAATATGATGATCTTTATGTTTATTATTGTTTAGATTTACCAGAAAGTAAATTAATAAATATTTTCTTCATAAAGAATATGTCATGAATTTATTTAGATTGGCGTGCTGAAGCTTCAATGATTTTTTCAGGTTATACTCCTACAGCAAGTGCAACAGAGTCAAGTAAAAATGTAAGAAACAAAAATTGTAGAGAAGCTTTTTTTTTTAATTAATGACAAGTTTCAATTGATTACATGATAACCTATTTTATTTAGAATTGAATGATGTATATCGATGCAGTCTTAAGGAAAATAGTAATTTTAAAGAAACAAGCTCGCTGATGTTATTATTATAAATTATTACCATTAGGAAAATGAGCTTCAGGCGTATGTCATTAGAAGATCTTTACTATAGTGTCCGATGATTTTGAAGTTCCACTGAAAAATCATTCTCATTTTATGTTTATATGTTCTTTTACTTTTTTTTGTACATACTATAAATTGAAATAGATTGGTCATATTTTTACCATTATAAGTCTCCACTAGTCCTCCACATATGTTGTATATCTTACATTTTCATCTTGTATGTGTGTGTCCAATCGCTGTACAATATCTAGTATAGTGATTTTCTCGTCAAGTAGTAGATAATTCATCGCATGACTTCTTCAAGAAATCCATTGATATACTTGTTCAAATCGTTATATAACTGAGACCATTGAAAAAAATATTTGCACAGAAAAATTAGGCATAGGTTATCATATCGTTACACTACATTTTCGTCTTGACTATTTTAATTTTTTTTTGTATTTTGACAGTATCTCATTAACCAGCGTCATCTATTGATTTCTCTAAAATCATCAGCATAATATTTTGTACAAATATTATTAAGATCTTCCTGAGTAGGAATATATATAAATCTTGAATAATGATCCAAGTATAAAAAAATCTTCATATAGTGCATTTAGAAATAACCATTGAAAAATAAGCACATTCCATGCATCCATCAATCAGTAGATCATACTAGTGCAAATTTAATTTTCATTCTTTCATTCAAGTTTGTTTAACATATTTATTATACGCTACGTTTACACAATACTACATACTAACATATTTCGGAATAACTTTTAAAGTTATTCTTTCTTGCTTTTATTATCAGCTTTCATCAGATACTTTCATGTAGTATAAATTTCACTCTGGCAGTGCATAAACTAATCTTTCTTTTTCTTTCTGTCTCGTACTTTAAATACATTTGTTCTATTTTGTATTAGTACAGACTATTAGATACGACAGTACTTTTTCAGATTACACAGATCCTTTACCCTTTCATAGTACTATATCAGCTAATGTATATAATCTGAAAAAGAGCCGATATGCCAACTTCTGTTGTGTGCGTCTCTATTTAAAATCATCTTATCACTCCTCACAGTATTATAACAAAGCGTGGAATGTATATATACTTCATTTGGACTTTTATTTCATTGGACTATAGTCAATAAAGATTGAAATTGTGCATTAATTAATCCTTTCATAACGGGTGGTACTTGTATGTATCACAACCATTTGTTTTTTTGCACAGGAAAATATGTGATGCATTAACGATAGACAATAATTGCGTCTGTTAATTGTACTGACATACATCTCATGTTGTTTGCTTGATCATGCTCGATTTTTGAGCTCACAGGTTTTCGCCTACAAGGTAAATTTGACAAATATGATAGGCATCAGCATTTAAGAAGAGGTGGATCCTCTAATGACACATCACTGAGACTGACGACTTGTCATTCATCAGCAGAGGAAGACGACAATGTTTTTTCTGTAGCACGACTGTCAAATGATAAAAAAAACAATCTCATATCTATACAAATGATCAAATTGCATGGCAAATTGTTCTTTGAGATTAGCCTACTTTAAAAGTATATTAATAAAGTGAACGAATCCTTTTGTTTTGGGGAGAAAACGATACAACTATATAATGTCTTGCTTCTTTTTAAATATCATTATCTCTGATTGCTATATGACATGTATTTATATATTATTTTCGAATAAGGAATTCAATTTATTTTTTTAGGATGATATCGTTTATTATTCGCATCCATTCGAATTTGAACTTTGGTATATGCCATCGATTGATTCAGCTGATCATGGTGAGCAAGAATGAAATATGCAATCTTTTCTTTCATATTTATTCTTATATGTTAAGAACTTCCTCAAATGCCAAAAATCTATTTTCAAGTTGCCTCACAAGATGGATGGGGTCGTCATCGAACAGAAGGATATACATATATTGATATTCCAAGTTTTCCTGGTTAGTTTCTTCAAGTTGTTTTTTGTTTTCGAAACAAAATTATTTTCTTTATTAATTAGGATTTTATGATGAAGAATTATCATGTTGGCGACCACGTGGTGCTTCAATATTTAATGAACTTCGACGATTTTTTATTGGTGGTTCAAATGAACTTGAAGATATTAGTTATGTTGCTATTCCGAAACAATTTCAAAGTGAAAAAGTATTAGATAATTAATTTAATTTTAAATTAGAAGAATATTTAATTATTTTCATTTAGAATAAAAATCCATTCAGTCGTTTTGGTTTTCGTACTGTAACAACAGGAACATTAAACGTTCGACTTAATGTTATTTTTCAATCACAGTATGTTAAATGAAAGATGAAATTTATTCTAAGAAAAGAAATATTTTCATTATTCAGTGTTTTATCTAGTATGAAGGCAGCGCCCTTCTGAAAAAGAAAAAAATAGATAAAACAGTATTATTATTCATTACTTGAAAACTAGTAAAATTTGTTCACTTATTTTTCAGTTCGGTAAAAAACCTATTCGTTTTTAAGAGTGTTACAGAAAGTAGTGTGGTCGTTTGCTGAAAAATAAGTCCTCATACTTTTGTAGTGTTTACTATTTCATTTCTAAATTTCATCCAAAAATCTTAATGCAATCAGGAAGTAATTTGTGCTTATTTTAATTAGAGAAATTGCTCTGGAATATGGTAAAAAACGTGGTGCTCATGAAAGACGTCATTATGGGTATGTAATCTGAAATGAAATAAGTGAAAAACATTAATTTTTATATACTTTTTTAAAAATAGATTTAATGCATTCATGTCAAATATTAATACAACTCTTGGTAAGCATAAATTTCATTATTTTTTTAAACTCAATGGATTATTAACTGCTGTCACACATTCAAAGAAAACGCACCTAATTGTTGCTAATCAATAATTAATAAAAGCAATTTTCATTCCGACAAGTAATAGGTTATACAGTTAAATAAAAGAAGAAACTGTTTCAACAGTTTCTATCAATAAATAAATCACAAATGTTGTGTATAGAGGTCATGCTCTTTTCCCGTCAATGTGAATTGATGCACAATAGTAGCTTCTGCACGTCTGCGGCAAAATACCTACACAGTATACAGTGGTGTGAATGTGAGTTTTCAGTTCACTCACACCCGATACCTTGCCAACAGAATATTCTACAGGTCGTTGAATCTATCTATAGGCGAAATTTCACATCGAAAATCGGTCTTTTTATTTTTCAGTATACATCTAAAGCTGAGTCGAACATTTAGTAAAATGATCTTAACTCGATTTCTAAGGCCCATGCAGATAAACTTTTTCTAAGCATATTCTACTCTTACGAACACCTTCTATTGAGCTCAATAATAGTTCAAATAGTGGGAATGAGTTCTAATGGTTTCTTCGTAAATTATAATGAAAGTTTTTCTATAACTCGAAGCATATGTCAAAACTTGAAATCTTAAATAATATTGATTTAAATTCAAAAAAAGAAACTTCTTTTGATTGTCTTTTTTACATATGACTTTCTTGAATACAAATATCAATAACTCGAACAAATATATAAAATTCCTTTTTTTAAATACTATTTTAGATGCATACGAAAATGCAAAACGACGTGCATTGGAAGTACGAGAATCAACATTAAAATTACTTACACCAAAAGTACCTGCATATGAATGATTCGATTCATCATCGACAATGTAGATTACAGTCAGATGATTTTTTATTCTGTTTTACAGTGACGATAACTTATGCGCCGTCCATTATAGTTTTTTTTCTGTTGTTTTTATTGTCTAGTTTTCTTTTTGTTTTACTAATCTGTAACAATAATTTTTTCTTCATCTTCTTTGAATTCCATTAAAATCAATTTTACATATTTATGTAAGAGGGAATGAAATTTGTTTTTGTAGAAAAAAAAAAGGAACAATGCATCTTCGATCGATTATTCGACATCGAACTGTTCTATCAGCATCGTTTCGTATTCTTCAAAGTTATACGCCAATTGTTTCAAGTAAGAAAATATTTCTGATTTTTGTTTTAAACATTAAATTGTGACTGATCTGATTATTATTTGTAGGTCAATCAAATTATCATCATTTGATTCTTCAAAAACCTATTGGTCGTACATCAATACCCATTCAACGTTATTTGGCTACAAATAGTAAACCAGAGAATGTTACATCAGTACCACGTAAATTTGAAAACGACATATTAATTTTTATGTATTAATTAAATTGTTTTTGTTTTCATTAGATACGGAAAAACATCAATTTCAAGCTGAAACTCAAGAATTATTGCATATTGTTGCCAAATCACTTTATTCAGATAAGGAAATATTTATACGTGAATTAATTTCTAATGCAAATGATGCATTAGAAAAATTACGTTATGTGCAATTAGCAGCAGATGGTGAACGAATAGATGATGATAAACGTGAAATTTATATTTCAGTTGATGATATTAATAAAACATTAACAATAAAAGTAAGTTAATATGATTAAATCTGAAGAAAAAATCAACATAAGTTATCATAGGATTCGTTTTCAAAAGTTTAGAATGAAAGAAAAGAAAAATCGTGAAAGAGTTTCCTGTTGCCGTTCGAGCAAGTAAACATGTAAGAGAAGATCGATAGATTGTGAAATATCAAATATTTTTCTTCTTCGTTGAGAAACGAGTGATTTTGCTTCTGAAAATCTTCGACTTTTGTCTATACTAATGATGATTATCATTTCAACTATGTTGATTGAGGTTTTGCTTCTTTTTTAATAAATCTATTTGAAAGGAACATTATTATTTTTATCTTTAGGATACTGGTATTGGCATGACAAAAACTGAAGCCATTGATAATTTAGGTACAATTGCTCGATCAGGTTCAAAATTATTTTTAGAAGAATTAAAAAGAGAAAAAGGTGCTCTCGATGAAGGAAAAATTATTGGTCAATTTGGTGTTGGCTTTTATTCTTCATTTATGGTAACACAATTTTTTTTTCTCTCTGAATATATATTTCATAAATATAATAAAGGTATCAAAATCAGTTGAAGTAATAACTCGATCATATAAAAAAGATGAACCTGCTTATCGATGGACATCTGATGGGTATGTTTACATTTCGTTGTAATTTAATTGAAAACAAAATGTTTGAATAGATCTGGTTCATATGAAATTGAAACTTTACTTGATGATGTTGGTCGTGGAACATCAATTCGATGTTATTTACGTGATGATTGTGCAGACTTTAGTAAAGAAGAAACGGTTAAACGTAAGAAAAGAAATTGAATAAAAAACAAATTCAACTAATATTGAAATTCTCTCTTTAATAGAAATCGTAAAAAAATATAGTAATTTTGTCTCAGCTCCGATCTATATCAATGATGTTCGTGTTAATAATCTTCGTGTACGTTCTTACATTCTCTATTATCAATAATAATTTATATTATTATTATTTTTTGCTTTCGAATAGGCTTTATGGATGGAAGATAGTAAATCAATAACTGAAGATGAACATACTGAATTCTATCGTTTTATTACTGGTCAATATGATAAACCACGATATACATTGCAATATAAAATTGATGTACCCATCAATGTAAGAGCACTTATTTATGTACCGCAATATAAACCAAGTTTGTTGACAAATTATTCTTTGATTTTTCATTTGTCTATCGAGTTTTTCTCTTTCGTTCTTTATTGTAAATAGATATATTCGATGTAACACAAGAAGCTGATGTAGGTGTTGCTTTATATAGTCGAAAAGTATTAATTCAATCTAAAGCTAATCAACTTTTACCACGATGGCTTCGATTTGTTAAAGGTAAAATTTATATCTAACGAGCGATATTCGTAATTTGCTTGTTGGCCATGAACATGCATTAAGGAGTAGCTATATAATAGGCTATTTGTGACTTAAGGCAGTCTCTTTTCTGTCATTTATCTTTCATAATTATCTCACTAGCATATGCTAGCAAGGCGATTGAGAAAGATAGATGACAGACAAGAGACTGTCCTTAGCAACAAATAAACTATTATATGACTAAGTTTTATGCATGTTCAGAACCAACAAGCGTATTGAGAATATCGCATATGGAAATAAATCATTAACATTAATTATTTATCTTAGGTATTGTTGATAGTGAAGATATTCCATTAAATTTAAGTCGTGAACTTTTACAAGACAGTAATCTTATTCGGTTAGTTTTCTTTTCTTAAATATATATATATATATAATTTCTTCTAGAAAAATTCGTTTATTATTAACACAACGTGTTATACGTTTTCTTCAAGAACAAGCTAAAAAAGATAAAGCTAAATATCAAGAATTCTATGAAGATTATAAATTATTTTTTAAAGAAGGAATTGTTCGAACAGCTGATCAAGGTGAAAAAGAAGATATTGGTAAATTATTACGTTTTGATTCATCACGTGAAGAACATGGAAATTTAATTAGTCTTGATGAATATATTGAACGTATGTTACCAGATCAAAAACATATTTATTATTTAGCTGGACCATCAAAAGAATTATGTGAAAATTCACCATATTATGAAGCTATTAGACAAAAAGGTTATGAAGTTTTATTTGTTTATGAATCCCATGATGAAGTTTTACTTATGCAATTAGCGGAATTTGATAAGAAAAAATTAAAATCAGTTGAATCTGAACTTGAAACTGATACAAAAAAAGATGATGTTATTCTCGAAGGAGGTAAGATATATATATATATTTTATATATTAAATATTTCAATTGCACACTCTATGAAAATTATTTTTTTCGAAATTAATTTACCAATGATTTGAGTATTGTTTTTTTCTAAAATTATTTTCGTTTTCAATATAAACTCATAAATAACATGATCTTCATGTTGAAAACTTTATTAGGATTAATGGTTAGTGAAAAGAAAAAAAAGAAGAGAACATTCCACAGTAACAATAGGAATGAATGATTTTGAATCAGAATCAGAGCAAATCATGATGTAGTATAGAAAAAAGGAAATGAAGACTAACGATGCCGACACAGTGCAGGAAATGAACGAACTGATTTCAATCGGAAAACAGGCGTCTTTACAAGTGTCTAGTTATATATCGTCCCTTGAAATGACTCTTTTCTTTTCAAAAACTAATTCATTATAAGTATCTTTTCAGCTTTATACAGATAAAATAACTGCAGAAAAAAAAACAATAAATGCAATTTTTGATGTCATTCAAGATGAATCGATCCTCTAATAACCCATTCAACATTTTCACATGAGAATGACTTCGGTCAAATTTAACTATATCATTTTTCTAATCAGTCCTTGCACAAAATATTCCTATGGTTGATTCAACATTAACTCTACTGGATCAGTGCCACGGGGATAAAGAGTTAATACTAAATATAATTTATATGGAAATAAAGATTATTTCTTATGAGGGCATAAATTAGTTTTTAATATAGTTTGCAAGTCATGAAACATCTCTATTATTTATATATATATATATATATAAAGAAAGCTAGAATTAAGATTAAAACATGTCGTTTATAGAATAATTATGTTATCTAAAGTGTTTTTTTTAAATTTTTATCATACTTTCTATTATAATACATTAGACTTTTAATTTTTAAAGTGCTCTTATATGAGATTGATGCAATAAAAAACAATAATATTTTATTGAATTGTTAGACAGAATTGATCTAAATACTTTATTAAGACATGATCAAAACAATGAATTTTTATACAATATTAAAGTCGATGAAGATTAGGATTAATATAAATTATGATGAATATTTATTTTAATATTTTATGAAACGTGATCTAAAAGGATTATTGAAGTAGAGACAGAATTTGAATCTATTCCGTTCATCTCTGCACAGATCGTGATAGACATTGTTGATATATATAGTCAAAGACCGTCTGCCAATAATGTTTCATTTTAATATATGAATTTCTTGCTTATAGCATTTCCGGAGGATTAAGTAAAAGGATAATGAAGAAATATATTCCAAAATAGATATAATAAAGCAATCTCCTGTGATTAGCAACAACAGCAGCTATATTATGTTTTATATTTTAATCCCGTAGAGATTGTGCTAACAGTTTTTTGAAAAGAAATACGACAAGAATTCGAGATATAATGATTGTCATTACATAATTATTTTTATACAATCATATATATGCTTATCTTGTACACCTTCATGAATGTAGTTCATAAGAAAGACATTTTTTTTTTCTATTGATTAAATTTATTTAGATACTCGTAGTTTAACTCAAGATGAAGCAAACACATTAAAACAATGGATACTTAAACAATTTGGTGATAAAATCAAAAATGTTAAAGTAATTATTTTTTTCTTTATATTTCTGTAAAACAACAAGAATGCATAAAAGTCATTTTTTGAACCATCTTCAGTTTTCATTCATTCACAATTTTTTTTCATGCAGAAGTTTGCGAATAATTGTTTAGTGACAAATAAAACTATTTGTAAAGTATTTGGATCTATTTTCACTGAAAATATTAACATTCACCTATGCATCATAAATGGATGTTTCATACAAAGAAGACTTCATCGCTTAAATTTTCTCACAGGAAGTCATTTCGAACGTAAAACTATATCAATCGACTAGCCTCAAACAAGCATGAAAATCATTTGTTTATATGAGTACTTTTGCTTACTGTTTCTCAAGCAAGGAAAAAAGAATAGTAGCATGAAGTACTGATCGGTTCTGACAGCTCGAAGGAAAAACTACAAAATTATATTATTTTCAAAATTTCTAAAGGTGAACTTTATTAAAAGAAAGTATCCTTCAATTTCCTCAAATCATTATTTTTTTGACATTTTTGTCAGACATTTAATCAGTTTCATTCTGAAAAGTATAATTTAAGTCTAAACCAATAACATATGTGGAATAATCATAAAACATTAAGTCAAATTATATGTGCTTTAAACTTTTCTGTCGAACTTTGTTTTCTTCAAAAAAACAATTCAGCTGAAGTTTCCCTTAGGATCTTTCAGTCAAAAAAAATGAATTCAATTAGAAAATCATGTGAATAGTACAAAAGAAGTTCTTCATTTGTATAATGTCACTAGACAATAAAGAAAGAGACAACTAAAGAAAAAAATAATGGTGTCATAATTAAATTACTTTTCTTTTGACTGGAAGATCCTTTAGAGAATTTCAGCTAATTTTTTCGAGATCAACAAAATTCAACGCAAAACTTCGAAATACATACAAGTTGACTTTGTCTTTTACACTGATTCCAAATATTTATTTGGTTTGGAATTTAATTATACTTTTTCAGAATGAAACCTATTAAATGTCAGTCAAAAATGCCAAAAAATAATAAAATATAGTTGATCTCTAGAAAAATGTAAAATAATATAGTTTTATAGTTCTTCCTTGATCGCGAAACAGTGAGCAAAAGTACTCATATAAACAGATGATTTTCACATATCAGTACTCAATAACACTTCAATCGTTCGAGCTGAAAATTTCATCAAATATAGACTCTGGGATGGCTAGTTGATTGATGTGCTTTTTCAGTTTGAAGTATCTCTTATGAGAAAATTTACACAGTTCATTATTCTATGTCTGAAATAATTTATAAATTGATAGTCTAAGAAAAAACAGTTTTTATGCGTCGCTATTTTTTTGATAAAATTTCTTTTTATGCTATAGATCAATACCAAACTTGATCAACATCCATGTATAATAACAACGAACGAAATGGGTGCTGTTCGTCATTTCTTAAAAACGAATTTACTTGAAAGAAATAAACAACAAGAAATATATAAAGTTCTTCAACTTAATTTTGATATTAATCCAAAACATATATTAATTAAAAAACTCTATACACTACATAAATCAAATAATACACAACTAGCAACAATGCTTGGTCAACAAGTATAGAAAATTTGATTTATATTTATTTAAAAAGTTCATTTCTGTTTTCTAGTTAATCGATAATGCATTGGTTACAGCTGGTCTCGTTGAAGATCCACGTTTAGTACTTACTGGTTTAAATAAATTATTAGAAAAAGTACTGGAAAAATATTAGAGAATTAAAACAAAAAAACGAAGCAACAGAAAAAAGATCAAATTATTTTGTTTGTTTTCTTTTTTTTTTTGTTTTGAAATAAAAAGAAAAATTAGTTAACAATCATATCAGACAAATGTATATGTGAGGAAGACATTGCGTCAAATAAAAATAAGAAAAAAAGACAGATGATTAGTTTATTGGATTGTCATTTTGATGAATTTTTTCGTCCCAACTAAATGAAAATAATTCAACACGTTTTGGAAATTTATGTTTTTGCATCATTAATATTCGACGCCAAATTTCACGCATACTATTCATTGAACCAGGCTTAAATAAAACAAAAAAACAAACAAACAATATGAAATTAAAATAAATTGGTTTTCTTACAAAATGTCCAAACATAATCGTATAAAATGATTTCGATGACATAAAACGTGTATGTGCTAATTGTTGAGGTATTGTATAAAGTGAACCAAGTTGAGCATATGTTACATTAGCAGCACTAGCTACAGCTCCAGTTATATAGTAATCATCGACCCAAAAAAATGGAACATAAAGGCTAGCATTATACCTAAAAAAATAATATTTTTATTAGATAATTAAAATTAATTTAAGAAATTTTTTTTTTCGCTTACATTTTTGCAGGCATATCTCCAGTTAGAATAAAAGCTAGAAAATACAAAGAAAAGAACTTGTTTATTTAATATTATATAATTATTTTAGAAAAAAAAATATATATATAATCTGAGAATTCGAGCAGAAGTACAGCTCAT
Source organism: Rotaria sp. Silwood2 (assembly GCA_905329745.1). Classification (NCBI taxonomy): domain Eukaryota; kingdom Metazoa; phylum Rotifera; class Eurotatoria; order Philodinida; family Philodinidae; genus Rotaria; species Rotaria sp. Silwood2. The sequence goes on along the minus strand of CAJNSZ010000001.1, from coordinate 729,403 downwards.
CATTTGTTTCTTATTATATCCTATATTTCTTCTATTGGAATAACTTAATTTGTTATGGTCCATAACAATCCCTTGAGGTCAATTTGAAAATTCTCTCCAAATTGTAAGAGAAAAAAGCTCTTTTCTTCTTTTCTTATAAAAATAAAAACATAAGATTTACCTGATCCACTACAATATGGTGGAAATTTATCTAAAGGAAAATCTTCTTTACTTAAGTACCATTTTGATTTACTAAAACATAAAGAAAACAAAATGTATTGTTTTTCGAAATTCTTTTTCTTACCTATCTCTCATTACACCCATAGCTTGCCATAATAAACAAAGTATTGTACTATGTTTATTTGGATTATGTTTATCGAGAAATTTTAAATGATTTATTAATGTAAATGTATTAACAACAATATCATCATCAACTTTTAAAACATATTTTGTTTTCGAACAATATACTGATATCCATTTTAATGCCATAACACCTTTATATGTTAAATTTTTATATGAATCAGTAAAATCTTCTTGTACAATGTCATGATATAATGCATTTTCATATTCAATAGCTTTCATAACATTATTATCAAGTGTTTTGCCAATCATAAAAACGAGACGTAAATCAGGAAATAATGTTCTTGTTGCCCATGTTTCACGTATAACAACACGGCGTTGATAATTTGTTGGACCCGAATGTACATAAACTAATAAATAAACAGGTGATGAACTATTATCACATACAGAATATTCAGGATTGAGTAGATAAAGAAAATTATGTGGATTAACAATATGATCACGTGGACGATAAGGATTAATTATAGGTGATGTTGTTCCTGTTATTATTGTTTTTGTTGTTACATTATTATTATTATTATTATTATTATTATTTGAACAGTTTAATAAACCGATATGTAGGCATATCAGAATAAAAATTATATATTGAAATTGCATGTATTATTCTGATCTAGAAGACAAAAATATATGTTTATATTATTTGATCTTTCATTCTTTTTTTTTCTTTTGGTCTTGATCTTCAATTTCTCGTTAGAATAATAATTTGATATATGACACCAGTAACATTAATTGAACTACGCCTGACTGATTTTTGTCTTCGAGCAGAAAATCTATTTTTTGCTTCTAGCGTCTATTATGTGTGTTGTTCTAGGAAATAGACAGATAATCATCTATTCTTCATCATTATTCTATTTAGAATAGGCAAGCAAAGAAGAAAAAAAACGATGACGGAAGAACGAGCATGACATGAGAAAGAAGAGATGCTTATGTATATAAAAGCAAGATTTTGCTTTTGATTTCTTTTTCTTTTTCTCACGTCACCTCATTCTTCATCAAACATGCTCTGGCATGATGTATGCTATTATTTCCCTCGTGTTTGTTACGTTTTATTGTCTGCCGGTTTTTTTTTGTCTAGTTGTAAATTTAAAAAGGAAAAAAAAATCCACTCGAAAGAAGAAAAAGTCGTCTCATTTCTTGTGCTGGCATCTGCTAACATAGTGTGTGCTTTTATTTGCTGTCGGTTTATTCTGTTTCCTATAGATAAAGGTTTACAATGGTAAAAAAAAGAAAAAGGTGTATGCGTATGCATGTAATCTCTGTCAAATGAATGTAACTAAATCAAAATGAACAAGTTCAATACTAAGCGAACATTAGTCAACAAAAGAAAAAGAAAGAAAAAAAAAAGTAATTGTTGTAATATTATAAATTATCGAAAAGACAAACAAGCATAGACAAAGAGAAAATTAAATAAGGAAAGGGAATTGCTAGAGTATAGTTGAGGTCTAAGTTGCATGTTTCATGATGAAGAAGAAGTATAGTATATACATACTACATATATCGACGAGCGTCACTGATAGTGTGTGCGGTCGAACCATTTTTTTTCTATCTCGTTTTCTATTTCTTCTCTCACAGCTAATGAGAATAACACCGAATGGTTGCTGTTATATATAGATATATATATATGTGTGTGTAGGAGATTTCTTGTCGTTCTTATGCTCTTATTCTCACAACAACAAAAAAAAAACGGATGTCGATAGATTGCTGTTTTAGTATTGACAATAGTAGAAAAGAACCTATTATCAGATTAATAGTATGAACGACAAAAAAAAAGAAGAAAGCGGGAAAATAAAAACATAAAAGTTGCAAAATATGTTGATATGTAAACGAGATTTGTTAGTTTTCCTTTTGTTTAACTTTTGATGTAAAAACTATGTGAAACCATATTTAATACAATATACAATTAGATTTTTTTTGTTGCTTACATAATAATTTACACTGATGCTTTGTGTATTATGCATAAAATGATTTTTCAATTGGCCTCCATTGGAAAGACTCAGAAACAAACATTAGAATGTATGACACAATCTAGATGTTTAACGTTCTATACAAAATAGCTAGAATATGTCGTTGACAATCGATTAAGTGGCTACAAGAGGGATAGAATAAACTATGAGGACGGCTACGAAGGTCAGATAAAACTACTGCTCATGCTGCTGTAATATCGTATCAACGATGAAGATAAAAGAAAAAAAAAACGAGTTATTTCATAATATATTACTGACTGATTTGCTGGCATATCCTCGACACCCGTATCATATACTTCACTTATACGTAAAATGATCTGTATTTTTTCTAAATTCGTTATTAGTATTTTCATATATTGGTTTATTTGTCAACCATTTACAGGTAGAAATAAAAGAAATTAATATACTTTAATTATATATATATATATGTATTAGATGCATTTCGTAATAACGCTCATCAATGTTGTGAACAAGGTCGGATTCAAGCTGAGCGTACTAAAATATGTACTATGACATTTCAATCTTTAATAACAGAAAATATTAAAAATCATTCTACAAATTGTCGTTTTTTAACACATATTTGTTGTCTATCAAATTTACGTAGTTACTTTTGTGAAGAAGGTTTAAAAACTGCTCTTCGTTTATTATCTTGCAATCAACCAAAAGTTGAATCGAAAGATTCGTATCAGGTTTCGTATAACAGAAAACAAAAGCTATGAAATTTTGAAAGTATTTATTATATATATGTATACATAGATATGTTGTAAATGTTGCGAATTAGGTGTTCGAGCAGGTCGAGATAAAGAAGATTGTGAACCGGTGACTGTACTTGATGAACGATGTGGTGAACAATTTACTAATTGCTGTCGAAAAGCAAAATCTTGTAAGAAGACAAAATCGTCGTTTTATCTTTTTTTAAAATTTTCTTTTCTAGTAAATTGTGATATTGGTTTTGAAATGGACAATGAAGAACGATGTCGAGGTATTTATTTATATATAAACTAAAATTTATTTTGAATACTCATATTCAAAATAGATATTAATGAATGTCTCTCAAATCCATGTCCAAAAACAATGAAATGTGAAAATGTACCAGGTAGTTTTCGATGTGTCGAAGGATGTGATTTTGGTTATACATGGTCTATTAAACATGGAGCATGTCGAGGTAAATATCACTTCTTTTTTCTTTGTTGTTCTTTTTTAAATTAATTTTAAACAAGATATTGATGAATGTGCTCTTTATAAACATAATTGTACATTTGGACATCGTTGTGAGAATATGCCAGGTGCATTTAGGTAAAGAAATTATTATTTTTAATGAATAATTATCTCGTTGTTTGTTTTTTAAAGATGCATTCGTGAAAGAAATTGTGGAACTGGTTATCAAGTTGATCCTGTCACACAGACCTGCGCAGGTAAGAGAGGTTATGCAAAAGAAATCTCATATTTATCTATGGATGTTGGCTTTGTTTCTATTTAGATGTTGATGAATGCGAACAAGATATTGATGAGTGTAGGCAAGTGATGATCTATCATTAAGATTAATTTAGAAAAAAAAGTTCTTTTTTCTAAAGTCTTTTTTTAATGTTTAGACCTGGATATATTTGTAAAAATGTTCCAGGAACATACAAGTATTTATTTATTATTATTTTTTTGTTTCTTATTTTAATCTAAATTCATGTTTGCTTAAGATGTGTACCACAAAATTGTACATTTGGTGAAAAATTTAATGCTTTTTATGGTCGTTGTGAAAAGATTCAATGTCGCTCAGGTTTTAATGTAACAGCAATGGGAAAATGTGTTGGTAAGATATGTTATATTTAATCTCATAAATATTTATTTATATTTTATTATAGATATAAATGAATGTGCGCAAAATCCAAGTCCATGTAAACTTGGTGAACGTTGCGATAATACACCTGGTTCTTATCGTTGTGTACAAACATTTGCTTGTGCAAATGGTCTTCAAATGAAAGATCTTCAATGTCTAGGTAATTTTAATAGATTGATTTTTTTCTGTTTATTGATTATATTTAAATAGATATTGATGAATGTGCTATTGGTAATCATACGTGTCTTCCACCGGCGACATGTAAAAATACATATGGATCATTTTATGTAAGTTTTTATTACATTTAGAAAACTTTGATAAGAATTTGAATTCTTTTTATACATATTATTTTAATTGTAAAATGATGAATTCTATATTAAAGAAGTGTTCGACACACTATTATTACTCTAAACTAGAACTCGCTCGACTTGGGACTTACTCAAAGAGCTATACTCAAAACGTAGCAGCTAGTTATGACTTAATTATTATAAGATCACTGTGAACATTGTCTAAGAAATGTATAGAATATGTTAATAACAGAATTCGAGACGCATACAATTTTTAAACTAATATAGGACGAGAGCACATAAAAACGCATTTCGGTTCCTTTTGACTTCCAAGATCCAATCTAGTAGAGCCATAATATAGAATGAAACATCATCGATTTCTGATCATTTGAACTATTCATTGAAAATAATATTTTGAATATGCTAGACTGTCTACATATATTGCATTGGTCACATTTTGACTGTAAAATACCTATGTGCATTCCGTTTGTCCTATAATTATTGTATTGGTCAAACTTTGTCCACGCTGAGTTCATTTCATAAATCAATAGAACTTTTCAAGTGGTCTGAAAATGTGGACTACATAACAAAAACCTAAATATACTATTCTTGTGACCCAATGTTCCATTTCTTCAACTGATATATAAATAGTTTCAAGCAAAACAATACCCATTTTCGTTTAGAATAAAATCCTATTTGGAATCAATACAAAAAAGAAGAAGTCGACTAATTCATGTGTCAAACTTTTTCTGCAACTTTTTTCTGATCAAATATTCACCTTCGAATCCGCTCATGGATGTGTGAAAAATGAATTTAATCAATACAATTATTTTATTAAATATTCACTTGTCTTTTTGTCTTAAAATAGCATTACCCAACTTTAAAAGTTGCTTTTTTACTGCTAAAATGACCTTTTTGACTAAATTCATTTTTTCACATATTCTTGATGAGGTCTAGAGGTGAAAATTTGATCAGAACTAAAAATTCGCAGAAAAATTTTGAAACATACATAAGTTGATTCTTTCTTTTTTTGTGTTAATGTCAAATATGATGTTTGTTTGAAGTGAAATATGTACTGTTCTGCTTGAAAACCGTCAAATATCAATTGAAAAAGTTGACCTTTGGGTCATATCATTAGTAGACTAACGATTTTGTTATGTGACCCACGTTTTCAGACTATTTGAAAAGTTCTATCAATTACGCAGTGAAATATGTGTGAAGGAAGATTTATTAAGAAAATTATTAAACGACGTATGGAATGCAAATAGATATTTCAAAGTCAAAATGTTACCAATAAAAGATTTGTATACGGTCTAACAGATTCAAAAAACATAATTTGAAATGAATGGATCTATTATGCAAATGTATACTGAAGGACGAACTATCTGAATACCTTTGAGTCACTCTTCACTTTTGTTTTCTATCAAACAAATAGTCCCGTTGTAGGCTAGTATCAATACCTAACTGCCCATGTTGGTTGTCGCGAATATCAACTCCCTTCACAGCAATGATCGAATCAAAATGTTTCGTTTTTAGTATGTTCTTTCATTTTATATATAGCTCAATTAGATTGGCTCTTGAAAATCAAAGGCAACCGAAATGTGTTTCTGTTCTTTTGCTAAAATTAAGAGTAAGGCGAGTTTGGGTTTCAGATCTGAAAAAGTTTGATCAACTTGGCATAGGTCAAAAGATGTTCCACACCGAAGGCTTCTATTTCAAAAAAATTTCTTTTTATCATTCAATGGTGTATATAAAATCATTCGATTATAAAAAAATCATTAATTACAAATTCTGATTTTATTCATAGTGTCAATGTCCTACTGGTTTCATATTTAAATCTGATGCTTGTGTCGGTATGACTGTTTTTTTATAAATATTTTATGAGATATAAGTATTTCATATTAGATGATGATGAATGTTCAAAAGGAAGTTCAATATGTCCAATAAATTCATTGTGTCGTAACACTCCAGGATCATATATTGTATGTATAAATTTTTATTTAACAAAAGAACAATAACTTACTTTTCTTTGTTTTTTGAAAGTGTGATTGTAATTCTGGATATAAAATGATAGCTGAACGAGCTTTTTGTGAAGGTAAATAAATATTTAATATAAATATAAAGTTATTTTGTTTTTGTTTTTAATAATCAGATATTAATGAATGTGAAATTTCATCAAATACATGCGAACAAAGATGTATTAACGTCCAAGGTTCATATTATGTAAGTTTAGAAGAAACAGAAAAGAATAACAAAGACTAAGATAAGAAATCTCATTTTCTTTCTACTTAGTGCTTATGTAAGGAAGGTTATCGATTAAATAACGACAAACAAACATGCCGAGGTAAGATTTCAATGCTATCAATTTTCTTTTCTTTTTTCGATAAAATATCATTTCTTCAGATCTTGATGAATGTTCAATGATTGCAAATCTATGTCAATATCATTGTGTTAATACACCTGGATCATATAAATGTATATGTCCATCAGGTTTTACAGTTGAACGAGGACGTCATTGCCAAGATATTGATGAATGTCATCTTAGTACACATAATTGTCGTACTGATGATACTTGTGTTAATCTTCGTGGTGATTTTCGTTGTTATCCTATTAAGTGTCCTCAAGGTTATGAAAAATTTGGAAATAAGTAAATAAATAAAAAAATTTAAATTTTTAATTAATAAAACCTTCTTGTTTTTTTTTTCTTATTAATAGTCGATGTCAATTAAGTGCACAATGGTGTCATGAACATCAAAATGATACGAATTTACGTTGTACAATTGATAAACCATATAAATATGTTTATTCATTTATATCAGTTCCAGGTATAAAGAGCAAATTGAATTATTAAAATATTTATATATTTCTATATGAAATAATTTAGCTCGAATGCGTACACCAACAGAAATCTTTCGTATACGAAATAGTCAGTTACATACAAATCAACATGCTGAATTTAATTTAGAATTAATTAATGCAAATGATCCATATACAAATTTATCCCATACAACGATTAAAAATTTTGCAATAAAAATTTATTCACCACATGATGCTCATTTACTTGTTGTTAAGGAATTAGAACCATTACAAGAAATTGAATTACATATTCAAATGAAAATTTTTACAAATAATGTTTTATATTCAATTACAATTATGAAAGTTTTGATTTATGTTAGTCAATATGATTTTTATCCTTAGTTAATAATCTCTTTGTGCATGTTTCTTGTTTGTTTGTTTTGTATTATTATTAAAGAAAAAGAGTGCGTCTATTTTTTTAAGAATAAGATGACACACACATACATATATATGAATAAAAAAAAAAAAAAAGAAATTTATTTAGAAAAACAAAAACTAAAATTTTTATATTAATATGCTGATTGAGTTTGAAATTTCCAAAGTATAGGCGAATTATATGATGAAATACTACCTGTAGATAATTCACATATAAGTTCATATTCATGTCCATATGATGATCTAAATAAAATTAATCAAAATTTATTGAAAATAACAAGAAAAAGATATTAAAATCTAACCTATTCGAATGTTCTTCATTAACAGATAAACATTTATTAGTTGATGCATGAGCAAGAACAACTTTATCATCAATTTTAACTTCTGATCCATCTAATTCCATTCGTAAATGTATACTTGGATGCATAACAATCCAAACACTATTTCGACCTGGATTATTAGTAAATATAACATCACATGTTCGTGCAGATCGTGTAGAACTTTTAACACAAGTTAAAAATAACTAAAATCAATATATAATGTAAATACTTTATCAAAGAGAAAAATAATATCTTACTTCTCCATTTGGATCATGTAGCATTATTTCATCACCATATCGAACAGGTTCAGAATCAACCGAAAGATTAGATCTGTAAGTAAAAAGAAAGCAATCAATCGAAATAATATTTATCTTAAATAATATATTCTACCGTCGAATAATAAAAACTGTGCGAAGCATAGAACGTATCATTGTTGTTCCCGTAGCAGTTACTTCATTAGTTCCACCATTTGTAGTTACCGTATGAGTAATACCAGTAGCTAAACAACAATTTAATTGTGATTTTTCTCCTGTAAATTTTGCCGAATGTGTCCATGTATTAACAAGAAGAATTTGATGACCAAAACGAAGTAATCCATCACCACCAGATATACTTAAAGGAAGCTTTAAATAAAATTAAAATTACTTTTTTACGAAATATTATTCAATTTATTTCATACCGATTGTGACATACGTTCAACTTCAGTCAACTTCTGTGTTGCTAATTGACCAGTATAACGTTTATGAAGAAAATCACTTAGGACTTCCTACAATGTATAATATTAAAAGACTCAAGAAAAAGACGATAATGGCATTCGAATAATGATCTATACCTCTTCCATAACTCTATCTTCAAACCAATTTCCAATAAGTACATGAGGATTGTATGGTCGTATATTGGCTCGACTGTTCATCATCTTTGATTGATTTTTTATATGATTGTTACAAAAATTGAAAAATGTGTAACTGTCATACAATCTTTTTCTTGTTTCTATATAGCGTTTCTATGTCACCAGCAAGTTGTCATGTAAAAATACAACAAACCTTAATCCAATCTTCTTTTGTTTACAACATCTGTAACACACTAATGTTTCTCACGATTTATTGCATTGTCCTTATCAAATTTTCTTTAATATAAGAATCATTAAAAAAAATATATCTCTCAATTTTTTTATTATGTTTAATATTGACTTAATACATCGGGCTCATATATCATAATGAATTTGATCCATCCATACATATTTTCTTGTATGTTGAAATTTAAGATATTTTAAAATAACATACATAATAAGTTAGCAATACATTGACAAGTCAAATGATATACAAATGAAACAATAAATGGATTATCACTTGTTGCTTCATATGTTCAGATTTTTTTTTAAATTGATATTATTATAATTTCCTTTTACTAAAATAAAATGCCATTAATGTTATATAAGATGTATAAAAAGTATTTGGATGTCCAAGAGAAAGCATAGTTCTTTTTCGTATGATTGATATTGAGCGGAACGAGATGAATATAGAATTTTTTCAATTACTGAAATCTTTTAATATAGCTCAAACTTATTCTCGAATGTGAACAAAATCGATTAATTTATTGAGAAAAAAAATATCTGAATCGTTGTCTTTAGTCCAATGAAGAAATACAATATTGAGATATTTAATTAATTGACAATAAACTAGATTTTTCCAGATAGTCATAAAAAGTATCCTATATAATCAATATTATGAAGTTATAAAAGACCTGGTTAAAATTATGTCATACTGATAAAGCATAATCTATTGTACTTTGAATGAACTGACCAAGAAAGAATATTTTTATGATAATATTTCAACAGTTCTCATTTTGTTGAGTTATATAACAATATTGTTATTTCAGTTGATCTATCTTGATATGACCTGTTTAATTTTTGAATAACTAATTACCTTTTTTTCATGAAGATATGGTCCTAAAATAATTTCGAAGGACAATAACTCCACAGTAAATAACTAGAAACTTAGAATATAAATGTACTCACAAGAGAACATTCTGACATATTCTCTTCTGGTTTCAATGATTTTTCGCTCATGGATACTATATAATGTTCTAATAAAAACCTTGAATGGATATGAGTTCCTATTGAGATTAGACTAAGCTATTGAATTTCTAATATGCCTATTTTCTAGATGCTCTAGATTTTCTGAAAGCGCGTATTTTAGAATTTTGATGTAAAACTGTGTGAATATAGAGAATTTAACTAGACGAGCATCCATAAAAAAAATTGAAAATTTTGAACAAAGTTTTTTCGAGATATAAAGCTGTCAAAAGATGTATGTTGTAAACAATTTCCATGGAAAAGAATGTATTTCTTGAAAGTTTCATACCTCGAAGAGATTTTCAAAACTTCTGAATGTTTTGATGGAAGATTGTCTTGTTGAGTTCTCTATTTACATAAAGTTTCATTAAAAAATTCGAAAATACTCGTTTTTCAAAAATTTCTAGCATCTATGGAATAGATATATTAAAAATTCGATATCTAGGTCAAATCTCCATAGGAAACCAAATCCTGTTACGGTTTTTATTAGAACATTATGTAGTATCTATAGGTAAAAAAATCATTGGAACCCGGAAGGCGACATCTGAGAAGATTCTCTCGTTAGCTTTAACGTAAATATGGAATATGTGAATAATAGTCATATCTTTCACAATGTTATACCAATAAGCTCAATATTTTTCACCAAAAAAAATACTTAGCTTATATGCGAAAAATTTAATATTTCTGAATTTAAAACTCTTCTTTTAAAGGTTCCAGCATGAGTAAACTATTAATTCAGACAATGATCGACAATAAAACGATTAAATCTTAAGAATATGTTCAAAGAAATTTTCACAAATAATTGGTCGAATTCTTCAATTTGTATATATTTACATCTGTAAAGATGTCATTTATTCACAAAAACTCAAACCAATATTAATAGTTTCTTTTATTGTATTTCAATAGATTTTTCGATAACAGACACAAAAAAAGTATTCTCACCAGCAAATATAATCATATTTGCTAGCTCATTGAGTTTACATGTATATATAGTAAATAAATCAATATTTTTATCGATTCTATCAACAACTTATCTTATATTATCGATCTATCTGAATGCATCAATAAGGAAAGATATGCATGCACATTTATTTGCTTTTCTTTGAATTATTTCGTTCATAGTTCATATACGAGATTTCATTTCTTGTTATTAGTATCAATAGTAGTTGATTATGCGTAATGATTAAATTATTTTGAATTTCAAATAATAATTACTATGAAACATAATTCAATTTATTGATTGAAATATTGACCTATATTTCTCATGTTTATTAATCATGTCAAAACACATTTATGTTTAAAATAATTGACATCGTTTATTTCTTCTTGAACGACAACGAAGCAAAAGATTTAATTTTTTTTCTCGATAAAAATTCTATAATTCGATCAAAGCTGAAAACATTTATTTTATCATTTGTATTTATTCAATAAAATTGTATATTTTGTTTTTCAATGAGTATATTTATATAATTCACATATATCAAATATTATTTATATATTTTTAGCATGAATCAGTTCTCAAACATCAGCATGATCAGATAGTACTATATGACACTGCTTTTAATAAATGATAAACATTTATATATATATATATATATAATTTTATTTTCATAGAAAGGATTAGAATAATTATTTTTGTCCTATTTTCTATGGAGATTAAATTAAAAAAGAAATAATATAGGCACGAGATTCTAATCTCAAACGATTGAATAAAGAATTTTCAATATTGATAAATTCATAAAAAGAAAACTTTAATTGTTAAAGGCCAGATTGTCTGTCGAAAAGGAACTAACACTAGACATTTATTTTTCCTGTTTCTCATCGAGATTTAATAAAAAGCAATAATATAAGCTTAAGACAATAATCTCAGACAATTGAATAAAGAACTTTCAATGTCTATTACTTTATGAAAAGAAAATTTCATTGTTCATTGTTAAATGTCAGATTGCATGTCAAAAAAGAACTAATACCATATACTTACTTTTCTATTTCGAATAAAACTGAAAAAAAGAAAAATAATTTAAGCGCGAGATTATAATATAAAATGAACGAATACGCATTGTTAATAATGTTTCATCGTTTAATAAAAAAAATTTGAATTGTTAAAGTGTCAGATTGTCTATCGAAAAGAACTAATACGGGTCAATTCAAAGTTATCCGAACACATTGTGACAAATAGTTTCAAAGTGCTTATCTCAAAGATAAATCTGCCATACTTTGTAAAAACAATATAGCATGAGAGAAATTTTTTCGCTATATAGTTCAATAAGTCTATTCTACAACATTTATTGTCTATGTTTAATTAAAATTAGGTTTTGTTAACAGTTATTCTATGAAATTCAGATGATTCGTTTTGTTTTTATATTTATATGATACCAAAATATATTTGTTCAGAGAACTAAGAAGGACATTTATTCAACGAATAAGTTTATATAAGAAAAAAAGTTATTAATAATTTTTTCAATCAAAATAAACGTATTAACTTATAATGTGCATTATATAAAATATGCATGTTGATAATCTAGTTCATTATGAAAAAACTCTTCTAATTTTAATATCACGTATTTTCATCGTTTATTTATATGCTTTGAAGTCGTAGCTTTTGTTTTACAAACGTATTTCCGTTCGTTAGATTTCTTTTCCGTTGAGAAAGAAAATATTATTACGATGACTTTGATGTGTGAGAAAATAAGCTATACCTCTCGTACAGATAGAAAGAATTAGCGCATTCTTCAATTGTCTCTCTTTTATATTTTATTTAAAGACACGCTCTTTTAAGCTTCTAAAAAGACATTCCATTCAGCTGTATGTTAGAAAATTGGATTAACAGATTTGTCAATATCATGAAAACGGAAATGTGTCTACAGAAGACATAGAATTAAGGAATATATATAAGATCAGTAAAAGAAAGCTAGACAAAGAAGAAGCAACGAAAGAAAAACAATTCTTTTTCTATTCGTTTTTCTCTTTCCGTATTGACATATAAATATTCACATTTGTCAAACAAAAAAAGTTACATAAAACCAGATGAGAAAAAATAATACTATTAATCTTAGTGACACAATTTAACAACGGTAAATAATCTGTCAGTAAGTATTGATATTCTATTAACCATGAGCATGATTTTTCGTTTATAATAATTCTTATCATGAATGATGTAAGAATTGTTTTTTTGTCTTTATTCCGACAAGAAAATAAACAAATATTCTAGAATAAAATGACCGGGCGATCTTGAACGATCTATATCTTCTTTGAATGAGATCATTGGAATCCTCGGGGCTTTCGAAAGAATGATAACGAATTGAATAATTGAACTAGAACGATGGCACTCTAATAGCAAAACTAAACTATGAACAAGCAAACCCAATTAAGCCAACGACCAGAACATGTTCAAGTAAAAAATGCACTCAAGCGTTGGCGTCTTTTCTTCTCTTTCTTCTTTTTTTTCTTAACTATTTTCTCTATGTAGTGAAGTATGCTCTAGAAAACAAGAGTCGTAGTCCATACTGTATGTTTTTTTCACTACCATCATTTTCTTTCTGCTCTTGCGATCGATTGTTAATTACTGTGGATAGTGCTATGTCGCCTTTTAGTGTAGAACATGTTTTTGCTCTTTTGTCACTATCATTATTGGGTTTTTTTATCTATTTTAAGTGTGCATGTGTGTGTGTGTCTGTGTGTGCACAAGAGGGAGATCAGATTTATCTTGCTTCTTTTTTTTTTGCTCTCATTTTGGAACATTTTTTCTTTGGAAAAAAGTGGATTGAGATAGAATATTGCATCTAGTGTAAGATTTGTCCAAAAATATAAATCTTCTCTTATTCAATCAAATGCATTCTCATTTGATAGAAGTGGAGATGCTGCCGCTAGTCATAAAAACACACAAAAACTGAGTGAGTATGAGAAGAAAGTACTTGATAGAATTCAAATGACAAAAATCACACAAAAAATAAAATAGCATAGAGTTCTTTTCATTATATTATATAATTCCATTTTTTGTTTGGGTTTTCTTCTAGATAATATTTCCTAATCTTTTTCTCAACATTTGCCTGTAAATTAGCTAGCACTATGCAACCGATCAGTATTCTGTTCGCGTTTGTTGTCGGCTGTATAACTTTATTAAGTATGACTTGTTGTCTTTCGATTAATGATAATCAGGTAATGATATATCTATCATGTTGAAGTATCTATTTATATATTTTCTGTATTTGATCATTCTAGAAGATTCAATCACCAATTGCCGATATGCGTGTTAAACGTTCATTGGCTAACAAACGATTTTATGATTTTGGCTCTCGTTCAGTTAATTTCAATGATGATGATTTACAAGACGTCAATGAACAATACAATCGATTACGACGTTTCTATGATTTCGGTACAAAGAAGCGTTTGGTAGCACGTTTCTATGATTTTGGTTCAAAAAAGAAGCGTTCAGATCAATAATGTAAACCAATAAACATATTACAACATTTTTTTCTCTTCTCTATATCTGTCATAAATACATAATATCCTTATTTCCCTAATGGGTTCTATAAGACATAACAGCATAGTGAATGGTTTTAATACCGATTGAGATCTAATTTATTACAATAAAGATTTTGATTTATTATTTGCATCATTGAACACATTAAATAAAAGGAAAGAATCTATAATAAATTCTTCATTTTATTTTTGTTTTGTTGAGTCAAAAAAAAAAATTTCAGTATTTATGTAATTGATTAGACCATTTGATAACATGTAGTTGTATTCTAAGAAAAACAAATCTTGCAGATTGGTTGTTTTTGTTGTTCATCCGTAAATCCGGCAAAATCAATGATGCAAAAGAAAATATAATATACTTTATAATATTAAAAGATAAATGTATCACTGTTAGAAGAAGTGATTGAAACTTACAAATTTTTGTTTATTATTTCATACAGAATCAAATATATAGAAAAAAATGTATTTTTTTATTCTATTATTTTTATAATTATAATAACATCTATTCATAGAGTAATTATTATATTAATTTAATTGTGTTAGATCAGAACTAATGAATGAAACAACTTCGTCGAAAATATATTTTGATCTTCTAAATGAAAATATTTTTTTATCAAACTACTTGAATTTGTTTAATCTTTAGTCATTGCAGAGATACTTATTAAGTAAGTAAACTAGACCACTACCATGATGCTGACTGTGCACACTTCCCTTTTATTTTTCAATATAATTTCCGTTTGTTCGATGTACAAAAAACGGAAATGCAGTCTATATTACTGATACTGAAATTAAAAGTGGTATGCACATCATTAGCACTATGAATGCATTTTTACAATGAATAGCAAGCTATCTATGACGGATGTTATAAAAAAAAGTTGATTGAGCCTGACAAGAATAATAATAAATGTGACAATCTAAATACATTTTTTCTCAATGGCAGGTTATACCATCAAGATCATTGAGTTGTAAAACTAATTGATCTTTTTATAATAATAATTTATACATTATATTATTACTGATAGATATAATGATTATTTATGAATTCATTAATCGTAGATATACTATATCTATAATAAATTTGTTTTATGAAAAAGTACGATCCATGAAATATTGCATTAAATACATATTAAAACGTTGCCATGATATATATATATATATATAAATCTTTTTCTTTATTATTCATTAAACAATAGACCTTGATTTTGTATTTTAAATTATTTATATTTATTGATCATCACATAAGAATACCATAAGCTATTTTGAAAAAGCTATTTTTATAAAAACAGGAAATTGTCTTACTACGCCATCACGATCAAAAACCATTAAATATCCATAATAGCAAAGAATGTCAATACAAAAGTCATACAGTACTTGAACATTTAATGGATAAACAATGGAAAATAGAATAACAACTGAGCCAATGTTGTTGCACAATCAATAGAACAATTTTCATAATAAAGCACTCAAAAAAAAAGTCAATCATTTTTACAATAAGGTTAATAAAAGGTTTCAGTTCGATATATAATGCTAACTATTAATACTGATTATATAGTTTATTAAAAGAATCAAGGCGTGCAGGTCCAACAATAGAAAAAAAAGGAAAATCTATATTATTTATTTGTTTTGGTATATGAACTTATATGATCATGACATAGATAACGATGATTACGCCATGTGTAGAATGAAGAGAATTATTAGAAGATGATCATACTGCATAGAAGAGAAAGTACGATGTGCTTAAGATGATGAAATGATAACGGAATCATCGAGGGTTACTTCGATAACACTAATAAAACTAAATTTATATCCGTTGTTCGGAAAATAAACATGCTATTACCAATAGCATAAGATATTAATTTTATTTTTTTGGAACTAGACAATATTACAAACATGAAATAAATTACAAAATAAAGATAACAGTACTGTCCGTTAACTTTTCTTTAAAAGAATCTGCAGAGTATCTATGAAAACACTTATAATTCCTTGATGATTTGTGAAATCTCAAGGCCTCACTGGAGATTTATTAGAATTTAGCGGAAATTCATAATGAGAATCACAACTATTGAAAACGGTCATATATACATTGTCATTTATAATCATGTATTCATATGCACCGTTCATCAGAAGGGAAGAGATGATGACTTCCTTGTTCTCTCTTCATCCGTAACTAAAACTATCGAACGTATCTTTAAGAATAATACTTACTGTTGTTGAGATGAATATAAATGAAAAGAAAAACAAGAAGATATAGTTTAGTTCTTAAGATAATATTTACCGTCGAAGTGTTTATTAAAGTAAGTCTTATTTCAAAATATCGAATTGATTTTCTCAAATTGATTAATGATGTTTAAATTTTTGTAAAGATAAATCTAAATAGATAGAATACAAATAAGTTTTCTAAACTAATTCTTCTTTCAATTTATTACTTAGTTCAAAATATACAATTTATATGGATTCTCTTTCTAAATTTCTCTAAAAGTTTTTGTTTTTCTCTGTACTCTTTCATTGAAAATAGGCAAGTGTCTAGGGATTTTTCAGGAAGTGTCTGATGATTAGTTTTGGCAGATTCTTAGGAATTTATTACAGATTTCGAATTTTCATGAGATTCATCAGTGATTCTACAAGTGCCATTCGAATAAGGAGTAATATGCTCTGTAATGTCTGTCTATATTATATATAAAATTGCTTAAAATCGACTTTTTTTTATTAATATCATAAAAAATGATGCGATGATTTAAACACATAAGAAGAACCAAACTTGTTAATTGATTCATTTTCAAAGTCTTGATGATAGGTCGTGACACAAATGAATATATATTGCGATGGCTATAATATCCATGCTGAAATCTGCTATTCTATATTTCCATATTTGATATAATGTTATAGTATGGAATAGCAAGAATCATCAAAAGAAAAGTTACAATGATCTAGCTACTGCACATCATAATTCTAAATGAACAATAATTGACCTTTATAGAAAAACATACATGAACGTCATTGTAAGACATAGTAAAGAAAGAACAGTCTCTAATCTAAAAATAACTATAGTTTATATATATATATTAATCATTCGAACAATATAGATTTCAGAGAAGTTGTTCTTTTTCTTGAGTTTTTCCAGAAAATGTAAGTCAATAATATCTTGAAAAATGTATTTTGATTAGATTTTTCATTCAACATTGAATCAAAATGTGCCTATATTCATTATGTACAGGATGTTTCAAAAATTGAAACGAAAAAGAAACATGAAAATTTCTTAAACAAGTCAAAAAAATTACATGTTTTTTCCATTCTAATTTTATCTAATAATTTTTAAAATTTTATTCAGTATATTTCAGTTAAAATATCTCTGTATAATAGTGTTAGAATTAATGTATTTTTATCGATGAACAAATTGGAACTATCTACGGTTGTGTAAGGTGTCAAGAATGCAAAATTCAAATACAAGCAATTTTTTGTTCTATTTATACATCTTTCGATAAAGTTTGATATACTGATGATCAATATGGAAATTCGAAACAGAGTCCGAAACGCATCGAAATTTTCGGGTTCGACTGGGTTCGACTTTAGTTTGAAAAATTTGGTTCGAATTTGGTTTGATTCAGTTCAATTCGTATCTAGTCGAGAAACCTTATAATTATGCTGAACGAATGCAATAGAACCGTAACTTCTAGTGATCCTACTGCGAATCAAGTGATGTTTTTGCTCTGAAAGAATAAGAACACTTGCGCACTAATTTGAGACGTTTTTTTTCTAACTTTATTCCTAGATAATTCGTTGACAGCTATTCATCGCATTGAATAGCAATGACAAAGAAAGACAAATATAGTCCGCTATACATTAACTTGCAACCAGTTGATCGACCGTCACTATAAACAACGAATCCTATTGATAACAAGAGAAAATAAAATTTTCAACTATGCTAAGAACTATTATGCTGTATAGCACAATGAATAAAAACTCATTGCAGTCCTCACGAGGTCAATATACCCTAAGCAAAATATATTGTATAGTGGGAAAGATTACTTTTACTTATGTTCGATTCCATTCGAATTGCAAAAACTCGGTTTGGCTTCGATTTGGTTTGGTTCGGTTCATTTTTGGGCTCTGCTTCCAAAATATTTCAAGGGTGTAAAAATGAACAAAAATTGCTACTTTGCGAAAATTTCAAATTTGCTGTTCAAAGAAAGAAATTCTACCACACGCATTTCATCGGAATACTCTTCCTACCGGAAACTCAGCTGTACTCCCCCTCTCAGATCACTGTTTCGAAAATGATGTGGTCAGTCGTGAACGAATCCCTAGTGAAAAAAGTGCTCTTGATGAAATATGTGTGGTAGGAATTCTCCCTTTGTACAGAAAATTTGAATTTTTCACAAATAAGCGCCTTTTGTTCATTTTTATACCCGTCGAATATAATCGCATTTTCTTTCTTAGAAGACGATAGAAAAAATCGACATCTACATATTGATCATCAGTACATCAAACTTTATCGAAAGATGTATAAATAAAACTGAAATCATTTCCATTCGAATTTTACATTTTTGGCACCTTGCAACAACAGCTGTCGATCAGATTTCAAAAAAATGGTCACATCAAGCTTGCAGTTAAAATATTTTGCGATGCTTTTGTAAAAAATATTTGTAGTAAATCAATCATATTATGGAAGCTTTATTATAGTAATAACAAATGAAAAGAGTGAACGAAATTAATGTTGCTTATTAAAGTGTTTTAAAATCATGTATTTGGACTATTGTAAAAGTTTACTCATAATCATATCAATTTGATGCAAAAGTTAGAAAATCTTACAACACGACATGATTTCTTCACATATTGACAGTGAAGTATACTCTATACAATATTTTTCCTAGTCTGTGAATTCAAAGAAGTAGTTCGATTCAGTGAACTTCACGTTCAATCAGACTTAGCGTAAATAAAATTTTTCCATATGAATACATGAAAATCAATGTTTGCCAGATGTTTACTTTACAGTCAGGTTCATTTGACAATCAGAATCGAGAAAAAAAAAATAATTTCGAAGAATACTCAATATAATGTTTTTTTCCTCCGAATATTTAACAACAGAAGACTTGCCTGTTTCAATTCTATGAGATCATTTTGTATAGTGAGAATGAATAAAATCATGAGAAACACTATTTTAATGAGCATCCAATAAAGTCATACAAAGATCGTGTAACTCGTTTAAACTGCTAAATATATGTTCATGTTTCTTTTCTTTTTCGTTCGGAACGTTTTAACATTCTGCATAAACACTTCTATAATATTACAGGACAGAGATGCTCATGAAATTGAACCATGCTATCCCGATATAACAGAGGCCCAAAAAATATGCTTGAGTCTTTCTCGATATCAAGTCAAGATAAAGAAAAATAACCAACAAGGTAGCTCAGGAACAGTCGCTTATGTCCTGCAAACTTAATATCATATTTTTATTTCAAAATAACAGTTTTCTTGTCTTTCGAAGGAAAAATAAAGAGAGAAATGTGTTAGACAGTATTATCAAATAACATGTACATTTTCAGCTTTCTGTACTTTTTTTTCCTTTTGACTATCAATGCTAATTGATATAAATGGTCATTCCTAGCGGACACTCGTGTTTCTTTTTCTCAGCTATCTTTATCCTCCAATCCAATTTTGCCTATTGGCAACTCTGCTACACAGATGAGCGTTCATTAAGAATAACTTCTAATGTAAGCAAAAAGAGAAGAAGAAAAATAAAATAACAACAGAAAATCTGTACTTGTTCACTTTGTTCTTTTGTTGTATACCTTTTAGATATATTTTTTATGAGTGTTATTATTTGATCTTTGTTGCATGATGATATGAAAATAAATTAAAAAAATGTTTCAATATGAATGAATGAAAATGTTCTGGTCTTTCAATGTTAATCATACGGAAAGATTGAAGTAGTTTATCTATCCTGCAAATCGACTATCTGATTCTGCCTGAAAACATAATACAGGACAGGAAACGTGTTTTCGAAAAAAAGTCGTTTTCCTAAGTCACGACATAACCAAAACAACGGAGCCCTACGTATATTTGTATTTCAAGAAATGCAAATATAATAGTACGGCAAGAATGAGCATTATACAAGTATAAATTAATTACTGGATTGTATTGGAGGGTTTTTTCATATAGAAAAACAGAGACTGCTGACATTTATCGTTGTCGGAAAAAATAAGCTTCATGGTAAACATAAAGAGAAACGTGACAGAAGCAAGATGCCAGTTATTACCTTCTCTAATATGTACCACAAAGATTTATTGCCAAAATGGCATATTGATAAAGAAAATACTTATTTATTTGCATTTTTCTCATATAAAAACTTAATACATATTGAAAAATAGACAATACTTTTGAATTTCAACACTGAAGAAACAAAACTACATTCAACTTTGATATCATATTATTGATAAATGAATCTATTGACTAAATCCATCATATTTTAAAGAGAAGACCTTGCATGTGTTTAATACGTAGGAACGCCAGAGGGTAAAGGCAGGGACAAAACTAGGAGGATTATGTGAGGCGTAACACTTCTCTCTTCCTCCCTGCGTTTGAAATTGGTCGTTAACCATTGTAAAATATATGCTAAAATGACGTTGTGCTCTTCGACACCCATGGCTTTGCTTCGAATTACACTGTTGGATAGAATGATGTGATATTTTTCTCGTTTCTGTAAAAGTCATAGAAAATATAACAAAGAATTTTTATTTCTCGCCCTCTTTCGTAAGATACTGCTGGTTTTTTTTTAACGGAAGTATATCCGTCGTATTTAACATGATGATCATATTGAGAAGTTTTTCCGCACGATTCTTTTATTTCAATACAACTCTAATGGGCAAGATCTTATAAATCAATGTTTTTGAACATTTGTTCAACGAGCTGAATTAATTTTTTAATCAAAATGGATGAAAAAATCTTTTGACGACATTTCGAATCTTGATAATGAGAATTGACAAATATTACTTTTTCTTTATTATTTTTCTGTCATATATAGACTCGTTCACTGTAAATGAAGAAAACAACCTGTGAATTATTTACTACTAGTATTTTATTATTACTGTATTCAAATAATAAAAAACGTCGAAAAAAAAAGGTATTTTATGATCACTTTCTAAATGTTACTATAATTTATTTTGATTGATTTAATCTTCATTCATAAGATCAATAGACTAAGTCAATAAAGACTATTATATATTAAAAAATTAAATGAAAATTTTAGTTCATGAAAAGATTTATAATGATCTTACGAGTATTTTACAAAAATACATAAGAAAAAAAAACCAAACATTTTGTTTTTCTTGATTAAAAAACATGATGTTTTCTCCCATGGTGACGAAAAAAAAAACTAATCATGGAATTTAATCACAATAGCAAGGAGATAAATTACTCGTAGAAAATTTTTCTTTAAAGATACATCATGCAATTAATTTGTGTTTTTTTTCTCTTTTCTATTCATCTATTGATTTATTTCTTGAAAAGACGAGCATTCTCATCGTTGAATGTGCATCGATCACCGCCTTGAGATGATGACTCGATGAGTGAATAAAAAACAAAAAGGAGAAAACAATGAAGAGAAGTGTGCTTGAAAGGCTTGCCATTCAAGATAGAGAGTGAAGTAGAAGATCGTCAGACACACGGTTCTCTCTCTCTCCCCCCTGTTTTGCTAGCATGCATGCGCTTTTTTTTTCTCTTTCTATAGTAAGAGCGCTCATTTACGGAATACAGAGATCTGTTCTGTTTACCTCATCATTATCAATAGAGAAAACGCGAAAGAAAAAGAGAACGAATAGCAAAAGAGGATATGTTAGTAGAGAAACAAGGCAAAAAAAAGGAAAGGTACACATCATACGGCTGTTTCATCTCTATCATTAGCCATAGGGTAGACACTAAAACTAGCAAGGAAGAGAAGTATCTATCATAGGGAAAACAAAAAGGAAAGGAAAAGGATTAGCTTAATTGTTACATCCAATAATTTTTTAAGTAAGCTTTAGAATACAATTGTTTAATTTTTATTTTTATTATCAAATAGATAAATGTAATTTTTTTTTCCTCTTATAGATAGTTGAATTAAAAAAAGAATAGAATATTATGAATACACAAGTTACAGATCGAGAATTAACATTAATTTTACTTGCATCAATGCTTACTATTTTCGTTGTTTTGTTTATTGTTGGAAAATGGCTTAATTTCCATTTACTTGCTTGTTGTTTCAATCGGGCGCGAAATAGAAAACCTTCAACAGCAGTTTCCGTTACAGAACAACCTACTCAGGTAGAAATGAGATACGAGTAGAAAAAGACAATTATATAATTTTTTTCTTTTTTTTTCATAGGAACCGATGGCATCGTTTATCGATCTAAGTACAATTAATGAATCGCTTAAAAATAATAATGACAGCAATTTATGGACGCCTGCTGTTGGTTCTATTTCTTCATTCGTCACAAATGACACAACATATGATGATGCACCCATGCGTTTGTTAATTCTTTCCTTTTCTCTTTACATTCCTATGATTTTCTTTTTGTTAATAATGTAGCTAATAGTAATAGTGCATATGACATTGTTTCTTATGCTAATAATATTAAGTCTACATTAAAACGCACAATATCATGTGATTCAGATAATGAATCGATTGTAACATCATCAAATGAATTATCTATGACGGGAGAAAATATTGGATCGGGAAAAGTTCAAATAACATTTAATTATAATGCGTGGGTTAATTGATGAAACAAAAATAAATATTGTTCTTTTTTTTTCTAAATAGGTTAGAAGAATATTTAGAAGTTTTATTTATTCAAGCTCGTGACTTGAAAATATCAAATGCAGATAAAAATGATTTAAAACTATTTATCATTGCATGTTTAGATCATGATCAAAGACGAAGTCAACAAAGTCAGGTTAGATAAATGGTTCTTTTATTGCTTTTTTTTTTAATAATCTACATTAGTCTTTTATTTTCTTTAATTAGTTAATCACTTATCACAAAAGTCAACCAGTAATATTCAATTCATCCATGAAATGGAAAGTTATTGATGATCATTTACCATGTACAGTTTTGCATACAACTCTCTATGTTCGACAAGAAAATAATACTGAAATATTAGTTGGAGAAAGTTCATTTACCATTGGAGAAGTTTATATTTATCAACCATTAACGACTTGGTTAAATTTACATGATAGTGATGAAGTAAAATAAATTCATTATTTGATGTGTTTGTTTTTCTTCTTATGTTATTTTATTTAATATGATAGGTTGGTTGGTATCGTGGTGAAATAAGTATTTCTCTTTGTTATCATCCAACGGCTGATCGTTTAACTTGTTCATTGATTCAAGCACGGAATTTGACCTTCTATAAACGAGAATCTATCATCACTGATATGATATCAACAAATTGTTATGCTACAATCTCATTACTTCATCATAATCAAGTAATAAAAAAAACTCGTACAAGTTATCATCATGCAACTGATAGAAATCCTGTATTTAATGAAACATCTGTATTTAATGTTTCAAGTAATGATCTTCTTACTTCGTATATACGTATTGTTGTTTATGAAATCATATCATTACCCTCATCTACAACAACAACAAGAACATTTGAAATAGGTCATTGCCTTATTGGTAATCATGATCGTACACAACATACTACTCATTGGCAACAAATGTTACGTGTTCTTCGACGTCCTGTCATTGTTTGGCATCCATTAAAACTATAAAAACATCATCATCATCTATTTAGACATGAGTATTATGTCATCAAGAAAAAAATACATATTACAAGCCATATTTGTTTTCGACATATATATATATAGATTATGTGTATTCCAACAAATATGAAAGAAACGATTGTAAGAATACAATATTTGATAAATAAATCATGATATCATTGTGTTTCTTTATCGTTTTAGATCAAACTTATGTAATCTATTTTTCTTTGTGCCAATATAACTTAAGAATGGTAAATTCTTTGTTGACATCTTGCAAATTTTCTTTTAATGATATCATTAGAAAAGGATTTATTCGTATCTTTTTACGCATTATTTGATTATAAGTGATAAACAATAATAAATACAGTGAGTTGTATGACAAAAAAAAATAAAACAAATATCTGTGATAAATACTCCTATGTGAAATATAATAAATGGCTCTAAACAAAGGTCAAGTACTTTGAAATTTGAATTTTCAATGCAGTTGTGAATGACACTTATTCGGGTTACAATGAAACTGTCAAATTAGAAAATACTTGAAGAATGACGTTGACGTTAATTTATTTAAAGAAAAATTTCGCTTGAGTATATACTCACACATGCACACAAAATTTATTAAGAGTAGTTCAACAACACACCTAAAGTATTAATATCTGATGCAATCTAGAGACCTTCAATATGTCGTTATTATATTGAAAAAAAAAAGATTTATATCTAGCGAATGAAATAAGTATCAAAAAAATCATTCATGAATATCGTAGTCAACTATATATATCAATCAATCAAAAGATTTTGTTGATAGCTATTCATATTACATAAATATGATATACGAAGTATTCTATAGATTGATTCCTTTTACTTCATAGAAATGCGCATCAATGAGACAAACAGACTTATATAATTGTTCTAGGAAACAAGACGAACATTATTACTTATTGAAAGTTATAAGTTTTTTTTTTGTAGAACATTTCAGTATTTTGTATTCGATAAATATTTATTTGATTGACTATTAGTCATCTAAAATTAACTTTTGCATTGCTTGATGAGTATCTTTATAAAATATATTGCTATATTTATGATAAGTGTGACTGCGCAAAATTTCTAAAATAATATTGTGTTGGAAGTAAACACGTACACACTCGTTTTTTTTTATTTACCTTGAAATGACAAGGATATTTTATCTTTTATTCACGCTTGGTTTACCAAGCGATGCATTAAATAGTATCACCGTCATCGTGATTTAAAATCGAATATAAACTGTGTGAATATTCACTCTGTTACCAAAGTATAAGTGCGATCAGTATATTCGATTGAAAGAAACTTTTAACAAAAATGGCTAACGATCCCATGGTTGCTCGACTAAAACCTGATCAGGTTCAAGAAATTACGACGGCTTTTATGGAATTTGATGTTAATCGTAATGGTGTTATAACAGGAGCAGAAATGAAAGAATGTCTTCGTAAATCAAATATTCAATTTCAAGATGCTGAAGTCGATCGTGTTATTTCAAATATGGATAGCAATCGAGATGGTACAGTGTCATATGATGAATATATGAAATTTATGGCTCGTGTTTACCTTGGAGAACACAGTCAATTTCAAGTAGGACAACCTTCAGGATCTGTTCCACCTTATAATCAAAATCAACCACCATATCGTCAATAATAATTTCTATCGTAAGTTTCTTACAAAGGCATGGATTTTTATTACCTTTAATATTTTTATTTCTTACAATTACCATAGTCCACAAAATTAACAACAATTCAAGCATTCTTCATACAATTAAGAAACTTAGTATATTCATTTTTTTCGAATTATACCCTTTTTTTTCTTTCCTTCTATTCTTCTATTTCATTATCTTCTAGCTTTTTTTCTTTTCTTCTTTTCGTCTATTTAATTATCTTTATTTTGTTTTCGTTTTCTTATATGTCCTAATAATCTCAAATAAAAATGTGCGATCGTCTTTGCATGGCATTTTCATTAAAAGAATTACAAGCATTAATACAACTAAGAGATGATGGTACTATGATTGGTCCTAATTATGTAGAATTAGGTACGAAATTAAAACCTATTCAAACATATAATGCATTACGAAATAGTCCATGTCCTGTATTGCTTTCTGAGAAACATATTTATGACGGTATACCATCAAATTCAACTGTACTTACTATAATGCAATGGGGTCTATTACCATCAAAGGAAATAGAAGATAAAACAAAATTAAAATATCGTATAGCAAATATTAAAAAAGAAAAATTAAATAAAATAAAAATTTTTCAGGTTATTTTTTCATAGAAAATTTGTGTCTTACTTTCAAATAAAAAGAATTCGATATTGATTATTATAGACATTATTAGAAAAAGGCAATCGGTGCATATTAGTTTGTGAAGGTTTTTATCAATTTGTATTTGATAATAAACTACGTAAACAAGCTTATTTTATACATTTAAAAAATATATTTGATAAACGAAGAAAATGTGAAAATATTCAACCATGTTATATTGCTGCTCTTTTTGATACATTTCAACAATCTGATGGACAAGTACTTTATTCATTTAGTATTATTGTATGTAGATCTTTAGAGATATTTGAAAATGATTTTTATTCTAGTAGACAGTCAAGACACCCACCAATTTATCTCATAGAATCGCTCCATATATGCCAGCTATATTCAATAGTACTGAACAAGTACTTGATTGGATTGATTTTGATCGTATAGATATGAACGAAGCACTAAAACTATTAGAAAATCATGAAGAACATCTTGTAATAGATCTCGTATCAAATTATGTTTTTAAAAGGTCAAATACTGGCCCAGAAGTAATTATCTATACATATATATGCTATGATCAAAGTCAAAATTCAATCAAAATTGAAAAATTTTTTTTTGATGAACAGTAATAGATAAAATCTTGATAGTAAATGATGTGGGTGGATCTGGAGTAGGGATGCAAATAATTTAGAATAGATTTCAGACTAGATGCCTTTGGATTTTTATCTGGAACGTGAATTTGCTTTTGAATTGAAGTTACATAAATTATTTTCAATTTAGTGAGTGTTATTGAAAAATAAATTATTTATGTTATTTTTGTCCAAGACCAAATTCAAATACTGAGAGTTTTGCCTTAAGTCCTGAAATCTTTTTCTGGTTATGCCGCACCTCTATTAAAGTAGATTGTTGTTAATGTCACCTTATCTTACTAAATTCTTTGAAATACGGGTCATTCGAGTTCAAATCGAAACCAAATCCAAATCTACTCTTAAATTCTAAGACTTTGGATTTATTGTATTCCTAGTTTTGAAGATCAAGGTCTGAGTTATGTCTAATTTTGTATGTAAATGTGGATGAAGATGAGGTCTCTATTCCACTCACACTCTCATTTTATGTTTGTTAATAAATTTTTATAAATGAAAAATATATTTGTTGCTATTTGAATTGCTTGTCTTTCTTTACCTTTTTCTGTTCATGAAAAGAGAAATTTCAATTTTGAAGAACAACATATACATAATTTTGTTTAATTAAATTATTTTTATTATGCCATAAAAATAGTGTATAGAAGTTATAACTAAACCAACAACAGAAAAACCATCAACAACAAATATCGAATCAGAAGATGATATCGATATAAAAATAATTGATAAACATATTGAAGATATTGAACAACAACATGAAACTGAATTATATCAACAAAAAAAAAGAACATTATCAAAAACCTTCGAATAATCCAGGTAATAAATATAATGATAGTACATCCAAAATTATTTTATAAGTTACCTGAAAATCGAACAACTGTAAACTCATTACTAATATAACGAGTGTGCTATAAATAATGTTTCTTGTCGTATTTACTTTTTATCTTGTCCACTTTTATAGGTACAAAACAACACTTGGTTTCAAACGAACATGTTGCTTAATTCTTTCTAAAACCATACGAAAACATTAGATGAAGTCTACAAAATTGCTGAACGAATCAATGAATATTGAACTTCTTCGATATATACTGATTTCAAGAGAACATTTCTCAAGCGATTCTCGTGACTTTGCTATTTTATTTTAGTCGAGATAGATATGGTATCGAAACTTTATTAAAGTAATAAGTAAAGCTTTTTATCATAATGTGTACTGATGAACATATCGCACGAAACTTATGGTACAGGAGCAGACTTCTCTGATTGAAGTGGAAATATTTATTTTTACCGAGGATAAATGTCTTCCAACTGATAAACCATTTCTAAGTTAAGACTATGTACATTATGTAGAACCAAATGAATTATGAATATAACTTGACAATAGTTCAGACCATTAGCTTGTTTCTGTCGAGATATTAAGCTTGTACGATAGCTTTTAAATGAAAGTCATGGTCGACCTCAGGAGCATCGAAAAAACTGATTTTCAAATATCAACTTGAAACTTTGCATAGAAACACTCTGTAAAAAGAATAGTTCCTTGTGATTGTTTTAGGTCTTGTCGTTGTTTCTATCTTAAGATATAATTACAATAAAAGTATGCTATTTACATCGCTCATATACAACGATCGATTTGATGTTCTTATTTCAAGACAGAAGCAAATCAAAAGATCTGAAAATTTCACGATAAACAATATTCATTAAGGTCTGACTATGTGCAAAGTTTCAAGTTGAAATTCAAAAATCAGTTTTCGGGATGTTTCTGAGAGAGACTACGACATTCGTTTCAAAACTATTGTAAAAATGAAATATCTTGGCAATAATAACATGAGGTTCTGAATTGTTTTCAGAGTATCTATAGCTCATTTGTTTCTATATAACGCTCGCAATCTCGAATCAAAGGCAATTGATCAGTTGGGGGAATCTTTTCGTGAGTACAGACTTCAACTTTTATCGTGAATGTCATATTTTCTTTTCTATTGACTTACAAACTAATTGAAAACTTACGTTAAAATGTTCTATTCTGGTCATATTTCATCAAATTTCTCAAATCTTTAAAAGTATAAATTCCAAGTATTGATTATCGAAAACTTTCATAAGAACGATGCACGAAAAAATCGAACAGCTAGTTTTCTAAGGCTAAGTGCAGTTTTCTATCTACAAACATGATAAAAATACATAGAAAAATATGGATGCTGGTATTATTTATGCTGATCTTATACTAATGTTTAAATTTTGATCATTTTTCTAATTTTCATATGCGTCATAGAAACATTGCAAAATAAATTTTGTGTCATATATCATTTAAAAAACTCGACATTCTATCCCAATCAGAAAGAATATAGAAAACAGCGAACAAAATCTTTCTACATAGAATAAACAACAAAACATAAAAGAAAAACAAATGAAATAAAAGAACAGAATACTAAATTATCTATGTTAATAACATCATCATCAAATGACAATGAGCAATGAATAATTAAAAAAGTAAATATCTTATTTCATTAAGAATATTAAACTTTATTTGAAATTAAAAAAAGGAAAACTCATCAGTTTTATTTTATCCTATACAAGAAACAAAGACAAAAAGACAAAATATAATTTGGAATGTTATTTTTATTCAGTAATTAAGAGCACATATAAGTGCAACACCACGTTTTATCCAATATTTTTGTGATTTTGATGATGGAATTTCAATAGTAAAAACAAAATTTGTTGAATGTCCAGTTGTTGATAATGTACCAGCACGTGTTAAAGTTTTATATACAGGACACATATAAATACCTGATGTTGGTGTTTGTCGATTTTGTTCTGGTTGTAACCATATAATAGGCATATCAGTAAATAATTCTTTCTGTCGCGATTCTCCAAGTACATGTAATGCATGATCCCAACGTGCACCTTCAACAAATAAACCTCGTATATAACAACCATCTGTTGGTATTTGCATTAAATCTTTAGCTGATTGTTTCATTACCTTGAAAAATAAATATTTAAAAAAAAAGAACTCTTTTTGTTTTTTAAATTTTCTACATACTTGAAAACCAAAACTAACTGTATCAATTGATATAACATATTTTCGAGCAAAATTTTGTAATGTACCCGTAAGAAATGCTTGTGGAAAAAAGAAACCACTTATCCAAAACACAGTTGGAATACCATTATCAACCCATGCTTGTACAAATTCAACACGTTGAATTAAATCAATAACCCATGATGCAAGTGGTTTTAAACTTGGATAAGCCTTCCAAAATAAAACAATATTTTGTGTTTTATTTAAAAGGAAAATAAATCTATTTATTTAGATACATACAACTTTACTCCACATGACTGGCACAGCATTATTGAATAAACTTTTTGACATTTCTTCTAATGCTTGAGAAAGTACAACTAAACCTTTCATTGCTTTAAGTAATTCTTGTAATGATGTATGAATCATATTTAATAATTTATTATATCTAGATATGACAATTAAATAAGAATAATTAATAGATAGAAAAGAACAAATTAAAAATAATTAAAATATATACCGAATAATTTCTTGTGTTAAGACAGTATTCATTGACTAAAAATATAAAAATGAAATTTTCTTAACAAATATTTTATACATAATAACAAAGTTTATTGAAAATTAATTTGATAAAATGTTTGTTGTTTTTTTAGCATCGATAGAAATTTGAATACATTGAGTTTGAATTAAAATTTTGTATTGTTTCAGAATATCGGTTCAACAGAGGCGTGTTCGAAGTCGAGATCGGAAGATTTTCAATAAAGTTTACTGACATTTGGAAAAGGAGGTTTCAACGTTTTTTTTAGAAATGTTGAGCAAAGAAAAACAATAAAACACTGGATAAGACGAAAATTATTGAAGATTGGATGTTCATTCTCGCTTGGAACATTCTGATTCAACATTTTCCTAAGACTTCTGATTTAGGAGTTATGAATGAGCCTTTTACAGATGCGAAAGTTAAGTTTCGACGGTGAAAATTGATTTTTTTTTTGCATAGAATTAAAAGAGAGATTGTTCTCTACAAAATAATAAAAGAATCAAGAGTTTTGGAACAATCATTCAGGAATGTCTGGGTTCACTTTGCAAGTATGTTTTTTATAGAAACTGAGATAATTGCCTAAATTAATACAGTGCTTTTTACGAAAATATTTATTTTTGAGAAATGACTTAGAGCAAACTAATGATTTACATATCATGTTATATAGAAATGTTTGTCTTTTCATTTGCTGTATTTGAAATAATTTTCGCTTCTATTTTAAGTTAGTTTTAGCGCATTGAAGTTCGTCCAAAATTACTTTTACTCATCTCAAAAGGATCGTTTGATAATTCTTCTAAACCAAAAGTTCTACAAAATCTTTCAAGCCATCTTTAAAAAAGAACACAAAATTTTGATTCTAACTCAATATTTTCAAATCTCTACAGGCTTCTTTAAGAGGCTACATAAACGAACGAACATCTTTATCAAATTACTTTTCGACAACTCATTATAAATGATATTCTGTTACAATTTGTATATAATTAAGAGATAATCTATCGTTACATTTTTATCTTTTATATATCTATTTGTCAGTCTTTTTTTACTATATCGAATTATTTAATTTACCTGTTCATATAAAACAGGATATTTTTCCATAACAGTTGCTAATGGTATAGGTTTTGGTACACGTGAAAGAACATCTTTTGCTAATTTTTCAATAGTAACATCTCGATTTTCACCAGCTGATGCTGTTTTAGGTTGTAAATCAAGTAAATCATTTAATGTACGATATGTTTCATTTTGTGCAAATGTAACTAAAAGAGAAAAATTTCAAAAGAAAAAAAAAGCTTTTTTTCATATAAATAAAATCTTTCTAAATTTACTATTGGCATTCTCATGTAAACCAAATATTTCTGGTGTATCATTAATTGGTAAACTACGAACATATGCAAGATACGCTTGATGTTCAGATACTGGTGGCAATTGATGATAAACTTGTGACTCATCATAACAATAATTTGGATCAAGAACTTTTGATGCATAAAAATCATCAAGTATATTCATTACACATCGACGATCCCAATCATCTGTTACACGACCACCTGTTATAAATGAAAATTTTTTTAAATTTATTTAATTATTTTCAATGTTTTGTTTTTTACCGTAATTTATTTCTCCGGCAGTATATTTTAATACCTAGTTAATAAAAAAAAAATATTTTTTCTTTTTGTTATTTTGATTAAATGTTTTTTTTCTTACTTTATAAGCAATTTCGGTATATTCCATTAAAAACATACGTAACTGACTCATACAAATACGTAAATCACCATCAGTAAATTCATATGGAATATTAAAACCCAGTGGACCTAAAAATGAATATTTTTTTGTAATATTTTTATTTACTGAGAAAAATTATTTTTATATCTTACCGAATTTTCGACGTTCAAGTAAAACAGCATGAAATAGACAAAGTGACAAAAGAAGATGTTTAAATTCATCAATCTAGATTATTTAAAAAAGAGAGAGAAAGTTTTCTTTTTATATGATAAAAAAAATATAAGAAGGAAATTTGTTATACTTTTCCTGTGCATGATGTAAGAAAATCGTCATTGAGTGTTATATAAGATCGTAATAGATTAGCTTTGATACCACGAGGTGGTTCAACTGTCATTTTACTTCCATTTTGTAAGATCATTACTGGAAATTTAGGACTTGGCATACTTGTTAGCCATAATCGAAAATCTTTGTGTACCTGAATATGGCAAAATTGAATAAAGAAAGAATTTTTCTTATAATGTAATATTTTTGTAACACGTATAAGACAAACGGACAATTTATTGTAATTCATTTTCATTTATCTTTTTATCATTTTGTTCTTATTTGACATATCGAATGATAAATGATCTAATGAAAACCTTTTGGCAAAATCAGAACTTCGACAATATGATGAAATATAGGTCATTTAGACAAAGATATACAGTAAACTTGAGAATCGGAACGATGAGAGCGTAACATTATACAGACAAAAACGGTCATGCACAATAGTAACAAAAATTATTCTAATGAAATATTGTGTTAATCAATCAATTTGAGTTAGAATATTTAAATAAATTGTAGACAAAAACAAAGAAAGATTTAGGAAATGTTTTTTTGTTTTCTATGGTTGATCGGTATTTATATGAAATAGACGAATAGATGTAGATCTTCTCTTCGTTTTCACATTTATATCTACACACTGTTAACTTTTATTTTTTCCTGTTCATCATCGTACACCAATCGATTATACTTACATGATCCGGATCAACCTGCTCGACTAATCTTTCTAGACTTGGCATCCATGACGGTGATAAATGACAATTTTGAAAAAAGACCCATTGTCCTTTTTCCATAGCTGCTCGCATCATTGATTCAGCTCTTGGTCCCTATGAAATTAACATATATAATGATCTATTCTTTGTCTTTTGTTCTAGTTTTTACTTGTCCTTGACCAAGTGATATAGTATTAAGACGTTTAGCAAATTTCATTTCTTCAGCAAATTTGTATAAATCAGCTGCTGGATCTGTACCAACAGATAAAACAAAGATTAACGGTGTAGTTGCTGATGAATCACGAAAAACAAGATGTAGATCAGCAGTCTATAAGAAAAAAAAAATTATTGATTAATATCATTTGTATACAAGTGACAGTATCTCTTTCTTTTCCTTATTCCCTCTGTAGCCTTAAGTAAGAAATGTATATTAGAAGATTGATATATTGATTAGATTCAAATGAATGATGTGTCTATTTTGATAAGTAATAACATATATATATATATGTGTACATACTTGTGGCTCAATAAATTTTTGACCAAGATTATTTGATACAAAATCTTGCATAGCATTTGTAACCTTGTCTGGACGAAGACATTTGATGAAGATTATTTTTTGAAAATCATCCAGATTATCAGACCATTCTTGTGGCAGAGGAGCTCTATTATAAAACAGATACATAGATAGATGGATAGGTCATGAAAAATCAACAAAAACAAAAGAAAAGTAATATGAGTTCATGCTACATCACGGGCCTATTAGAAATGTTTCTAAGTAGAGGACTAAAGACAAGTAGTCGCTCCTCATGGAAGAATATGAGTTCGTGTCTATCTGCTCGTGCTTTTTTTTTGTTAGTTTATATAACAAATTTCTCATCATCATCATCATCATCAAGTAGAAACATCAAACACATAATAAGTGTCTCAGAATGCCACAAATAGTTCCTTTTTTCTATCACTAGTGTATATGCATATTGCCATCCGATATTATATTTCTCGTACTTATAGATATGTCAAGAATAGAAACAGAAAAACTTTTATTTGATAACAGACCATCAACAAGATCAATGTTTTTCTTGACATATATGTTCGTCTTAAAAGGTAATGGATTTTTTCTTCTTTAATTTTGCTAAAGAAAAATTAAAAAATTCTGTCAATCTATGATCGGATAAAGTCAGTGTGTCATCATTCCATTTGTTTCTTTTCTTTTCATTTTCTTTTTATATTCAATGAAAAAATATCATACACGCATATATTCTCTCTTAAGTATGGTCATCATTGACATATTCACTCTGATAAAATTTCATTTCTTTTATTGACAATGAAAACAAGTGCACATATAATATAATAATGATGATGAATAAAAAATGACATAAACCATCATTATTATTATCAATAACATCATCATTCGTCTAATTTTTTTTATTCATTTATGTGAAACAATTCATTGTATGTGTTGTCTATTTACTCAAATGGAAAGAAGAAGAAAAAAAGCCAAACTAGAAGAAGAGAAAAGAAGGAAAAAATTCAGTAACTCTATTTAATATTGTCTATTCTATTTGTCGTCTAACACATTATTCTTTCACTCTACTGCTACAAACATACATCAACTATACAAATCAATTGATTTGTAACACCTACATTTATATAACGAATTTACCGTTTTCCTGAGAAATAGAATTATAATGCTTTCAAGCAATGATGTTAAAGAAAACAAATATGCCTTATGGGCTGATTCTTATTGATGTGTTGAACACATCACTCACATATTGGAAACTAACAGAATTTTCTCTCTAAATAGACAACATGAGGTAGGTGTTG
Source organism: Rotaria sp. Silwood2 (assembly GCA_905329745.1). Lineage (NCBI taxonomy): Eukaryota > Metazoa > Rotifera > Eurotatoria > Philodinida > Philodinidae > Rotaria > Rotaria sp. Silwood2. The sequence continues at coordinate 694,117 of CAJNSZ010000001.1, read as the reverse complement.
CCATTCTTAATGCATTTCTTATTGCACATTCAATAATGTGTTAGAATTCCTATTGAATAAAATACTGCATGATTTGCGATTTTCAATTTACTAAAAACTAGATGAATTTGCATTATTCAAATCAATGACAAAAACAACAACAATACTTCTTCTATTTCCCTCATAATTTTGATATGAATGTTAAGTAGTTGATTTGATTCTAGTTACTAGTAAATTAATATGTTTAATTGTAGTCATAAGAGAATAAGTTATATATGATAGTATGCTTAATTTTATCCTTTTGTATTTTTTTAATGTATTCTTTTGAGATTATTTTTGTCTTTGAAGAAATTATTAATAAGAATGAAGTTATGTTTTTCTCTCGATTAAGATTTACTATAAAAAAAGAATGAACTAACCTTTCTGGTTCAGTACTGTCGAAGATTTTTTTATAATCTTGTAAATAAGTATGAAAATTTTGAGCAAATCCTTTGAAAGATTCTAATGATTCGAGTGTAAGAATTTCTAACCATATACGTTCAGTAATCCATTCTGGTGCTGGATTTGGTATATCAACTGGACGTATTGAACCACCAGCCAAAAAGAATCGATATTCACGCTAAATATAAGAGAAAATAAAATAATGTTATTTAAAGTTGTCTTTCTTTTGTCTTATTAGATATTTTCTTTTTCTTTTTTTCAGATATATAAAAATTATTGAGACTAAATATTATCATGAGTACTAATCCATGTTTATCAAATGTAAATGGATCGACTCGTTCCGATACATTACATGATATTGAAGTAGCCGGTTATCGTTATATTATGTCAACAATATGTATATTTGGTGTTGTATGTAATATACTTAATTTATGTGTTCTTCTTCAACGTCGTCTTAAAGAATCACCATATACTTATTTAACCGGCTTGGCTCTAGCTGATATGCTTACACTTATTTCAATGTCTTCAGTTTCTGTTGTACGTGGTGATTATATTCGACATGAAAATATTTTCTTTACTTTAACACGTCTTCAAACTTATATATATATGCCATTAGCAAATTATTTCGGACAAGTAAGTACAATGATAACAGTTGCATTAACAATGGAACGTTATTTATTTACAACATATCCATTACATACACGAACTTTTTGTAAACCAACTTATGCTCGTCTAGTTATAACTATTATATTAATATTTTGTGCTATTTTAAGTTCTCCAAGATTTTTTACTGAAACAATTGACAAACGTATTGGATATGAACATATATTTAATATTTCATTATGTTTAACACATCCATTTATAATTGAATATTCATCAACAAATAGTTCACATATTGGTCAATGTTTTTGTGTTGTTGGTAGTACAAAACAAGGTTTTTTACCATTTAAAAACTACTATTATTATACAATGTTAGGTATCAATCAAATATTACCGTTTGCTATATTACTTTGTTTAAATTTAAGTTTAATAAGACGTGTACAAGCAGCAAATCGTTTTACATTAGCAGAATTAGTAGCACGACAATATAACAATGTACGTTCCTCAGCGCCAACAGTAAATACAAAAAAACAAAAACGTTTACGTGATGAACAACGTTTAACAAAAACACTTGTTGCTGTTGTTATTGTTTTTCTTATATGTAATACATTTACAATAGTATCGTATCCTGGTCTTGTACGATTTATAACCAGCAACAAATATCCAAACTATATTCAAGGTGGTTTTCGTATACAAAAGTTAATAACAAATATTATGTTATTATTAAATTATTCGATAAATTTTTTTTTCTATTGTGCATTTAATCAAAAATTTTTGGATACATTAAAAGAAACATTTCGATATGAAAATTTATTTTGTTGTTTAAAATCATCTGAACATCGTACAGTACCAGCACATTCATCAATAAATATAAATTCAAAAATTTGTACAACAAATAAATATATATTACATTATCAAGAAAGTCCACAAGAAATTAATAGACAACGAAGACAATTTTCGAAGAAAGAAGATTTTTAATAAGAAAACAGATCACAAATGACGATTCGACAATTAATTATGATTGTTAGGGTATACGTATTTTTTTTTAAATATATGTTTCGATAGATAAATACTTATAGAAAAACTATTTAATTGGTGTTTTTTCGTCGTATAGAAAAGATAATAAAATGAATTGATAATATAAAATTTTGAAATTTCAATAAAAAAAATTGAAATAAGAAAGCTAATTTTTTCCATACAATTAAGAATTATAATTGATCATGTACTTAAAACTTATTAAAACCCTGCAAATAGCTTTTAGTCATGTCTAACTAATTATCATTCGAACGTTGAATTATGTTCAATTTTTCTATAGACATTGAGACATGACATATTCTTAAATTAGAATGCTATTACAGACTATTATTAAAAGCATATATGAGTAAAAAGTGATGAATAGTATCTAGGAATTAGTTTATACAGGGTGGTCCATAAATAACTGTGCGATAAGAAAGTCGAATATCTCCATTACGGCTCGAGCAAACGTGCTGATTTTTTACCAGTGATAGAGGCATGTACCAAGTTTATATCCATAAAGACATGTCCAGGGAGACCCTTTGTTAAGTATCACTATTGACCTCAACAAGAAAAATTTACTTTTTCACAGTTAGAAGAAAACGTCACTTTACCAAAAACAATTGAATATCTCTGCTACGGCTCGAGCTAACGAGCTGATTCTTTTATCAATGATAGAGCCACGTTCAAGCTTTATATTCATAAAGACATGCCTAGAGAGATCCTTTATTAAGTATACTAGAGTTTTTTCTATCTGTGAAAAAGTGAAATTTTTCTTGTTGAGGTCAGTAGTGATACTTAACAAAGCGTCTTCCTAGACATGTCTTTATGGATATAAAGCTTATACATGCCTCTATCACTAGTAAAAAAATCAGCTCCTTTGCTCGAGTCGTAAGGGAGATATTCAATTTTTTTTCGGATGCGTGACTTTTGGGCTATAAACAGGGTGGCCGAAAAGTCAGTTTGCCAAAATAAAAATTGAATACCTCCATTACGGCTCAAGCAAACGAGGTGATATTTTTACCAATAATAGAGGCATGTTCAAGCTTCATATCAATAAAGACATGCCTAGATAGATCCTCTGTTAAGTGTACTGCTTTTTTTTTTCTATCTGTGAAAAAGTGAAATTTTTCTTGTTGAGGTCAGTAGTGATACTTAACAAAGTGTCTTTCTAGACATGTCTTTATGGATATAAAGCTTATACATGCCTCTATCACCAGTAAAAAAATCAGCACGCTTGCTCGAGCCGTAATGAAGATATTCGAATTTCTTATCGCACAGTTATTTATGGACCACCCTTATATAAGTAGTCTGAGTGCTTAAAGCATTAGAAAATCCAAGATGACTAATTCGACTTTACTCGTCGCATGGATTGTAGTAAGAAGGTAATCTGAACTGTCATGGTAATATGAAAAATTATTTCTTAGCATGATGGTTCGGTCAAATTTCTCGTCATTTAAAACTGTAAAAAAGCTTCTAAAACATAAAAATGTAGTAAAAACTTTTAATTCATATATATGAAAAATTTCTTCAGATAGATTTTTCCTTGAAGTACAAATCTAATTTTAATAAACCATAATTAAGTACAGGAAAACAAGGCTTAAATATTGTACTTGATCTCTGGTACTTTATACTTTTATGTCATATAGAAATTATATTGAAAGGACTTGTATCTTATTGTTTTTATGGATATCATAGTGTTAATATATGTACGACAAAAAAACAAAGTAGGTAATCTTTTCTATAAATATTTATCTATCGAACATGGTTACAAGACAATTTTATGTCCTTATGTATATATATTCTATAATATGTCTAAAAAAAATAAATCTTAACTTACCATTTGTATTTTCTTTTGATTCATTAATATTCGTACAGTTAGTAAAAATGCAAATAATAATTTATGTTTTTCAAATAAACTTCGACATACATTACAATAAAGACTAAATGTAAAATAATCATTTATATTTTTAATACGTTTTTCCAAAACATCTGAAAACAAAAAACAAATTTGATTTTTTTAATTTTAATAAAAAGAAACAAAAATACGGTTTTTCGTCTGTACCTGCACGTGGTGCACTTTGAATACTTGTTAAAAATATATTTGTAAACCATTCTAATGAATATTGATACATAGGATCAACATTGGCTAAGTCTGATACACAGAAAAATAAGATTTGTGTATTGATAGCTACAGGAACATATTCAGCACGAGTCAAATCAATATCTTTTTCTGTTTGTTCAGCTGCTTGCATTTTTGTCTATAGAAAAAAATGAAGTTTTCCTTCTTTTTGTTTTACTAATGATAGAAAATAAAAACAAACTTTAATTTCAGTTGATTTTGCTTTTGATGCTTCAAGCGCAGTTATTAATTCAATATCATCAACAGGATTTTCACTTGTACTTAATTTTTCAAGTATAGTGTCTTCTAATGCTTTTAATTCATTACGCATTGTTGCATTTGAAATAATTAATGTATTTTTCATTTCTTCTAAATCAGGACGTTCTTCAGCAACAACACGAGCTAACATTTGATCTTCCAAACCACTATACGAAAAAGACTAATAAATTTTTTATTTTCATAAATAAAAGAAAATTTACCTTGGTGATAATGTAAAATTAACTAATGTTACTTTAACTGATATTTCAGGTGAATAATGTGGATTAGGTAATTTAGTTGTTATATAAAAACGAAAATCATCATGATATGGTATAATAGCATCACCTAATTTAATAACTGTACTACCCGATTGACGATAAGTCTAATAAAAAAAAAACAGAAAAAAAATTTTTGTTATTCTAGAATTATAAAGATTTTACTTGTCTTAAAAGAACGGGCTCAAGAGCTAAATAAAATAAAATAAAAAATTAGAAAATCTCGTTGTTTTTGTAAACAAAAAAACAAATACAAACCAGGATCCATATCAATTCCAACATTTTCTAATAAACAAGGTTTACCAAAACGAATTGAATTTTCAAGTGTACGTAAATAATCACGATCAGATAATTTCATTACATCAAGACCAGTATTTTTTTCCTAAAATAACATAAGAAAAGCTATTAGAACAATCCCTATACAATTAAAATGTCAAACATGATGTACCTACTGTTGTTCATCAGATGGAATTTCTTTTATCCTATCTATTTCAAGATACATTTCTTTATCATCCTTTCACTTGATCCTGCAGAAATGCAATAAGGATGTACTCCACACATAATATAACAAGACATTATTGATATACGAACTGTCAATGTCTGTCACGGAAAGGGACTTTGCTAAAACGTCTGTGATATTCCCATGGTAATGTCTATCACAGTTCGAGGAAGGGTCAAAGGTAACGATAAGCAGGGGCGGCGTTAGCAGGGGCTGGAGGAGAGTACCTCCCAGCTTTTGAAAAATGAAGGACAACCTTCTCCCATTGCTGACAAATTTCAGACGAACTTTTCTCAGTTTTCGAAAAAATATCTTAAGTTTTCTCCGATTTCAGGAAATATATTAGACAAGTTTCTCTGAATTCGGGAAAAAATCCAGCTTGTCGAAACTTAAGCTCGGAAAAGACAAAGGAATTATCAACACATGATACCAGAAAAGTCTTGACTCTTTTTTCGATTTTTGGATTACCTTCCTCCTGCTTCGAACCCTTCGCGGCTGCCTCTGCTATAAGGTTTTGATTACAGCACGAAATGTAGGTACACTTCCTCTATCTAACGATGTATGTATTATCAGGTTCTACGACGTATTGTTGACATGTCAATAGTGTGTAGTAGAACTTGATAACGCATATTAATGAAGTCGTCCTCTAGAAATTCAACACTCTTTTTAGATTGTGTTTCGTAAAAAAAAAGTTATCATATAGAAAATTATTAATTTTGTTTCTTTTTGTTATACCATATTTTTAATCCATTTGTTAGCTTGCCCTTGTGGATCAATAAATAAAGGCCAACGATTTGAATATTGAACAATAACACCATTTTGTACCGATAAATTATCCTTAGGTAAACCAGCTAATTGCCAATTACGAATTTTAACAGCATCACCAAGTACACGAACTAATTCAGGATTTTCAGAATGTGGAACTTGATATGCTGTTAATTTAGTTATCCATTCTTTGATCATATTATCACGATATTCAGTCTAAAATAATTATTAACATAATTTAGTTATTAAAATCAAACTAGAAAATTTTTATTTTTACAGTAAATGGACCAAGATATGCAACAAAACCTGATGATATAAGTACATCACCAATAACATTTTCTAATGAATGATCAAGCATTGAGACATTTTCTTGCCAACGAACTTTTTCATCCCCAAGACCAGTTGTTAGCTATTTAAAACGAAAACATATGCATTCAATGTTAATAAGTTATGTTGCAAAAAAAAGTATTCTCAATATTTTAGATTGTTCAAAAAATACATAGGAAGAAAATTAAAAAAAAATGAAATTGAATGTATTACAAATTATTTTTATTTTAGAAATCATAGTAAAAGAAGAAGAAATGATCTTATTTTGGATAATCGGTTAGAGGGCATTAAATCGGTGTATATTAGGAGCTGAAAATTAGAAATGATATTCGAACGTCAATTATCTGTGTGAAATCGAAATTTATATTATATTCAACAAATACTAAGTATAAATTATATATTAAAGTCTTGAGTAACTGTTGATATTTCTATGAATAACAAGAATTTCAACGTAGACTTTTAGAATTGATCGAAATCATAAACAGCTCTAATCCTCAACGGATACTATGTTATAGATACTAGAAATTAAAACTATTACCTTTTATTATAGTTAAGAAGTTAATTGAATATAGAATTTAATTGGTAGAAAATAAGTAGGGATATACCAAGGCTCTTAGTTTCGGTCTCTATCTTAATCAGTCTCAACTAAGTTTAGTAGAGATTAGTTTGACTTTCTGGTCAATGAAAGCCTATTTTAGGAAAATAATAATTTTTTTAAATAATACTCGTCGGAACCATAGTAATGTGGTTTCTCCTGAGTGCAAAAAAACTCTATTCGAGAATTTTGATAAACTGTCTATAGATTTAGATTCCTAGCCATTGACTACCTTTAATCAATTTTATAAAAAACAAATCATTGTTTCTCTAAAATAAGCCTTGGTTTACCAAAAAACGGATGATGTAAGTTTTCTGTTATTTGCTACTTGATAACGTAATGATAACTGACTACCTTTTCCTACCCGTCTACAGAGAAGCATTCGCGAATTTAAATCCTGTAACAATTTCTACTCTACTG
>CAJNSZ010000001.1:645021-686722 GCA_905329745.1 Rotaria sp. Silwood2 | reverse complement strand
AAATAATTTAATCAAATCTTCTTCAGAATTCACACTGTTTTTATTTTAATGATAAAAGATACAATCTAACTTTAAATGATTATATAATATTTATATGGATCACAATTTCCATCTTGACAAATACAAAAATAATGCAAATACATTCTAAACTTACACGTTCAGCTCGAACAATTCGTTGATTACATTCATCGACTTTAGTTTCATATTCATTTTTTTTTCTAACAGCATCTTCATATTTAACTTGTAATGTTCTTAAACCTTCTTCTAATTTTTTTAATTCACGTTTTTTAGTTGCTAATTCTTCTTTAACAACAGCTAATTCAGCTTCAGCATTAGCTAATGCTTCTTTACGTGGTGCAACTTCTTTATTAATCATATAAAATGAATACATAGCTCGACTCCACATACATAATGATTTACATGCTTTTGAAGTTTTTTCTATTTTAATTGGATCAAAATCAGGACTATCAATATGTTTTTGTAATTTTTGTATAACAATTTCTGGAATATTTTCTTTATCAAAATCTCTTAATGATTGAAGAAATTTTCCAGCATCACCTAATAAACCACGACCTGGTTCCCAATAATCATCTTCTTTTTTACCTGGTTTACTAGGCACAGGTACTTTTAATGGTTCAACTTGTTTTAATATACAAACAGCTTCCATTGTTAGTTTAACACCAGGTGGTGGTCGTTGTAATGCACGTACTTCATTAATATCATTTTTTGATAAAACTTCAAGACTTTGTAATGCCGCTTCAAGTGCCGGTAGAGCTTCAGCTAAACGATCTGATGCTTCACTTGCAATAGCACGTGTTTCTTGTACTTTTTTTAAAACTTGTTCTTCTTCACTAGCTACTTTGGTTTTAATTTCTTCTGTATTTGTTGTATCTTCAGCTATTTTAGCCATTGTTTCATTTGTTTCACGCACAGCTTGATCAAGTAATGGTAACATTTCATTTAATTCAACACGTAATTTTGCAACATCTTTTTCTGTTGCTAATAATTTATCTAAGCCAGTTTTTGTACGTTTTTTAGCTAAAACTAGTTCATCTTTCTTTTTACCAAATATTTTTGAAAATATATTTAATAATTCAAGATATGATGTTGGTGTAACATAATTATATCGACTCATTTCTTCACGATATTTTTGTGTCGTAAGTGCTACAGATTGATGAATTTCTTGACATAATTTAACTAGACCACTAACAACATTATCATCAGCATCTAATGTTGGCATATTATTTAAATATGTTTCAGAAACAGCTTCTAAGGCATCTTTAGGCCATTCAGAATACCAATCAATTGTACAACAACTAGAAATATATGTTGAATGTTTTATATGAGAAAGAAAAACATATATGAGGTATATTGAAGAATTTAATTTTAAGAGATGAGTGCAAAGTGATATTCAACCAGGTATTTGACTAAAATGTCTGTTCAATCGTCCTTTTCAGCCATCATGATTGAATGACTGCGTTGTTCGGCATGTATTCACAAAGTACTATGCTCAAATCTTAGTATCACCAGCATGCTTCAAGACCAAGGTCTCTGTTGTTTTCTTCTCGAACTGAATAAGTCATCTACTGCTGTTATTCTCGGATCCTTCATTTGACAGCATGCTGACTATGTTGTGGCCCGCATGTGTTCTTGTAATTAGTGTGTATGAGGGCTCGTGACAACTGAGCGTAAGAACAATGTGCCAGGCTAGCCTTCTATCCGAAAATACAGTTGGTATTAATTGTAGAGAAGATATCAGGCTATTGAATCTGCTATTAGAAAACCTTTCATACTCCCAAGTAGCTGAAATATAAGCGTATTCTTCCTTATTCTTTTGATTTTCTTCTCAGCTGTTTCAATAACTCTTTTAATGTCATTGAAACATAACTTAAGCATTACTTTTGCTTACTGATTTTTCTAAATAAAAATTTTGATCGTTAGCTCAGACTTACTTGACTAATGCAGGAAATTGACGAAGTCGTGCACGAAAAACTTCACCAATTGGACTAAAATTAATTGAATATTAATTTTATCTCTTTTTCCAATTTTAAAAATAAATTTATCTTTATTTTTACCTCATACAAACAACACTATGTAGATTTTGTCGTACACGTTTCGTATAAGCTGAATAAAGATTAGTTTTTGTTGGTGGTAAACCTGCTTCGGATATAACAGGTTTCATTGCTGTATAAATTTGTTCAAGTTCATCAAATTGATATATATTTGGTACATCACCACTATTCAATATATTATTAAGATCTTCAAGAAATGATTCACTTTTGATCTATATATATATATATAAACAAATATTCATACGAATGATTTTAGTTTATAAGAAAAAATAAAATAAATTATTATTACTTGTGTATCAGAAAAAAGAAAAACAGTCGCTGTATTACGAAGACCAGCATGAAGCATAAATTTTCTTAAGTCATCTTTCCATTCGGTTATACCTATGAATGAAAAAAAGAAGATGTATAAATGATTTTAGTTTAATTATAACAATTTTACCATAGCTTTTTGATAATTGAATCGAGCGAATTTCATATTCAGCACTAAATTGGAAAAAAAAATATATCAATTTTATAAGGATTTTCCTAAATAAATTAAACGATATTCGTGCTAATTTTTCTTTTATAATGAAATATAAACAATTTTGAGATAGTAGCAATGTTTTTCTTTCTGTTCATTCTGACCATAGATAGTCTTTGATGAGTTAGGCTGAACTGAATTGCAGAAAAATAAATGTAAACTGTTATTTCGGAAATTCTAATTTTTACGCTAGTATAGTTTTCAGCATTCAAATTTTTTACGATAAATGGTCCTTAGTTGACAATACACATTTACACAATCAACATAAATTAAAGCCGCAAGTACTTTGAATATCTCAATACAATCAATACTGTGCATGTACGGAATTCAACTATTCTTTCAGGATTTGTCTAATTACGATTGTATATTCATCTATGTAGGGCATATATTAATAATACATCTTGATGATATTTTTTATTACTTGTTTTATCTGTTGTGGTTTTTTGCATGAGTATACGAGAAAACAACTAATAGATTGCAGAGACTATTGAAAACGAGATATGTCTGACAAGACTTTAATCACTGCGTCTTTAAAATACTAATTTTAAAGAATCTTGATCAATTTTGAAAAAAAAATAGTTTAATTCTGCATTTCCAGAATATCAATGATACTGATATATTCAAAGAATAAATATAGTTAGGACTTGTACTTATACTGATTGTATGGATGTATACAATTGATTAAGGCGCACCCACTGTTTAAGTTTTGACTGTTGAGAACTAAACTAGCATAAAAACTAAAATTTTCGAAATTACAGCTTAAAGTGATTATTCTGGAGTTGAGATTGATCTAACTCATCAAAGATAGTCCACAGGGAAGAACCCTATAGACCATCAAAGACAAAGATACATACAGATATTCTGGAAGCTCATCTTCATTTCTTAGCAAAACAATACGTTGATTTTCTAAACTGAATACACCTTCATATAGTGAACAGATTTTAACGGTTCCCATGATGTTCAAAGCCTTTAACTATAAACAATTATGGTTTTTCGTTGGTTATGCTATACTACTTTGGATGAGTATTTCTGATTACAAACATTTAGAATGACAAAATAATTTTCGAATCTATTTAGTTGACTCTTTCGTATGATATCAATCGAGTATTTCTATCGTCTTCAGATAAAACTTTTTTATATTTCAAAAAAAAAATTAGAAATCTGTTTGATTTATTACATGAATGCAGCAAGTCGTGTAAGTGATTGCCGTCCAGAACCTCCAACACCTAATAATAATGCATTGCCAAGTGGTTGTTTAATAATACGTATTATTCTTGCAATATGTTTCATTGCATCCATAAATAATACTAAATTCATTTTAGCAACATTAACTTGATTATATTCTTCTAAATAATCATCTAAACGTTTTTTCATCTAAACCAAAAAACACAGCAATATTTCAAATTTATCTAAAAAAACCGATAAAATCTTTTATAATTTACCATTTTTAAATCATCTATTTCTTGATAAGCTCTATCACCACTATGAGCAACAAAATCTCCATAAAGTACTGGTTCTTGTACGACATCATTAAAATTTACATGAAAATCTGCTACCATACGTTCACCAAGTAATGAACGAAACCAATCTCGATCTTCATCATTAATTAAACGATCTTGAAATACACGACAATTTTCATGATACCATAAACGAAGGAGATTTTCAACACTCTAAAAGACAAAAGTTTCATATTAACTATTAAAAAACATGTTTGTCTTTATCGAAGTTTGGTTAGCATAAGCATCGCTCAAGAAAAGAGATCGCGACTCGCGATAAACTAGAAAGAATGATCGTAGCCAAAAAACTAAAGTGTCTGTGACAAGTCTATGATAATGTCTGTCATGGTCTGTGGGAATGCAAATTTCTACTCTATATATGTCAACACTCCTTTTGGATTATGTTTGAGAACAAAAAACACAACAGGAAAACATTATGTCTTACATCAACTTTTTTTGATTCCATCATTAACATGCCTTGAAAAATTTTAGATAAATCTCGAAGATTAAATGTATAATGTGATTTGCTTGGTGTTGGTAATAATGATGTACAAACTGTTTTATATACTTCAATTGATGACATGATTAATTTATCACTAATATTTAATAAAAATTCATTTTGTCTTGACCACCAATTAAATATAGTTGCAAAAATTTTTTTCATACTATCATTTTCAAGTTCCGTAAATGAAATAAAATTGAAATGACGTGTCAAACGAGGTGTCACAGGATTACGACCACCACTATACATAAAATAACATAAAATAGAATAATGTTTTTTTTTTTTTGGAAAATAATTCATTACCCTGGTGGACCCATAGAACAAACAAAATTTATATCAACTAAAGTACGAAATTCGCCAACAACTTTTCGATCATACCACCCTTTAAAGTCCATATATTGTCGAATTAATTCAATAGGTGGTTGTGCACCATAAGTTTCTAATGCTGGCATATTAAGATCATCAATAAAGAAAAGAAATACTTTGCCAAGTGGTGGACCATATATACCACGACGTCTAGAAAAAAACAAGATCATATAATTTGCATTTTGTTTTATTTATTATTATATTTTTAAATTTAAACCTTTTATCTAATTTTGAATCAATTAAATCTTGTGTTTGATTAGCATTTGTTTTAGCTGAAAAGACAATAAATTCAGGACTAAATTCTTTTGGCATTGAACGCATAAGTTTATCAGCAACAGTTAATGTTTTGCTTGTTCCTGTTGGTCCAACACATAGAACTGGACGATCCATACGTAAAAGCATTTCAATAATATATGCATTACGTATATTATCAATTGTTGGTACAAGTATATCAGAATATTTTGCATCATTTGCTATTTGATATGGTGGTAAATCAGCTAACCAATGTTTCCAATGAGGTCGACGTTTTTTACTTTCATCATTACTTTCTTCTTCAGATTTTTCTTCTGCTGGTGCTACAATTCCACCATCATCAAAAACATAATCATAAACAAGTCCATCATCTGGAATTGGAATTTTAATCTAAAGAAAAAATATTTCATTTTTCTTTTTTCATAATATAATTACTAAACTTTCGATCAGAACATTGAAAATTAATCAAGAGAGGTATTTGTCTAATTTCTATTAACAAGTTTCTAGAAAATCAAGACTTTCAAGTTCCATGTTTTTGGATTCTATGAAAAATATTGTGCAAATAAGTTCATCTGATAAAGAAAACGTTTCTCAATAAAATAAGATGTTTCGAAGTTCTTCACGAACTATCTTAGGTGAACACATGACTTTGAAAATTTGTATAAACCTACCGGACTATGTTCAAATTTCTTCCGTAACCATTCTGAAAATTTTCGACGTGAATCATTATCACATGAAGCACCAACAGACCAAATAAGTGAAAAGATAAACCATGGTTCAAGTAATTCACCTACATGTTCAAAGGCTTCCGGTGGTGCTTGTTTATCGGACTAGAAGAGAAAATAAAAATCAAATAATATATATATATATCTATAATATATTTAATAATCTATATCAAGCATAATCGAGAAGCAAAAAGAAAATCAAACAATTATCTTGTTCTGATATATATTAATAATAAAAACAATTAGTAGATAAAAATCAAATAAAACTCTATTAAGCAAACGAACTACTTCTACTTACACGTCCTTGACGTTGACCTTTCTGTAAAAATAAATTTAAAATAATAATTTCATATTTTTTTTCTATATTTTTCAATTCGAATTTCAATAGCCAAAAAAGAGAAAAAATTTTATTCATATCTTACTTCTCGTGGTCGAAATGGTTGAATAAAACAATCGAGCATTTTAATTAAACTAAATGTTAAATTACTATCATATGTTGGAATAATTTCTTTAACATTTTTTCGAATGAATTTTATTGATGACTAAACATATATTTTTATTTTATGAAAAGAAATTATTTAATAATTTAATTACTTCAAGATAAGCATCAAATAATTGCTTAATTGTATCATAATGTTTAAATATAGGATCAGGTAAACATTTAAGCCAACATTCAACAAATGGTTGTAGACCAAGTATTGATGGTTCTAAATAAACCATACCACAACGTGATACAGTAGCTGGTGATGCTTGAGATAAATCAGCTACTTCAAACATCATTGTCATAGCCTAAAAGAATTTTTTGTATTTATTCTATTCTGTTTTTTTTGTTAAATCATACTTCAGTCATTTTTATAATTTCACCACTACTTAAACATAATTTTTTATTATCATCTAATACAGTATTCATATTTTCGATCCATACTGCATCAACAGGTCCTATGAAAAAAAAACAATCGATTTTCAAAATGAAAAAATATTTCAAATAAATGAAAGACTTACCATCAAATATATACCATCGCTTATCATCATTTTCTGCTGCAACACCATGTCGCATTAATGTTGAAAGTATACCATCAGTCCTGAGAAAAAAACAAACAATGTTTTATTTATTTCATATATGATATTGTATTTTTTTTTTCTAGTTCAATGTACCATTCATGTGTTAAATCATCGAATGCACCGTATAATTGACCCATAGTAATAGATTTTGGATTGAGTACATAAGTATAAACAGGCTTGAATGGTGAACCGGCTGGATTGGTTTTTCCTTTCATATATGTCATAGCAATTTGTAAAGACTCATAACTTTTCGTTTTTCCAGAGCCAGTTGGACCGACAAGCATCAGACCTTCAACGAGAACAAAGAATTTGATAAATAGTTTATCTCTAAACATATGCAATTCAGTCAGACCGAGACTGCCATCAGTTCGCATACAATGGTCTATTTAATTTTCAATCTGAATTTACGAAAAAATCGCTTTGATATCAAACTAAAGACTATGAGAAATATATACCAAAATCCACTACTTAAAAATAGAAGGCATATATCTATGCATAATGAGATATAATTAACAACTGCACACCACTAAAAGCATCCCATGTTGCAAAAAAGCATGATAGTTTTTCTCAGTAAACCGTAGTATTATTAGTCAAAACCGGTGGGTTACCGCGGTAAATTGCAGCAATGGGAGCTGATAACAGGATCGGTAAAACCGCAGTAAACTGCTGTTTTTTATCACACGGATAGATATCTCGCGCAGTACATAGCAGCGTGATACATTTCCCGACATCAGTAATGAACAATGAATAAGAACCAATTATAGTTGTATGAAAACTGCTGGTCATCGAGTTTCGAAGACCAAATGTTCACCATAAAGGAGATTGAGAGTCTTTGTTAGACCGCCGTCGTTGTAGAAAGTAAGGTAGGTTTTTTTCTGAAGTTCAGTTTTAAACAAAAAAGGTCATACACTCTAAGATCGCTAGGATCGGGAAGAGAGGATTGATGATCTAGTGGATCAGTTGAAAGCTTTCTACTAAAGCTGACTACATTTTGGAGGCTGAGCGTTTCTTTTTGGGACTCGGTCAGCAAAAAGAAATCGCTGGAAAAAACTAAGAATACTTGTCGATAGCTTTTCCTTTATATTGTTTGTATTTAATTTATTGAATTTTGTAGTTTACAAATACAAATGCTTTCTAAGTATATGAACTTACCGTGTCGAACAATAGTTGTTTCAAATAATTGAATACATTTAAGTAAAAATCCAGGTACATCTTTAATTTTAAGTTGTTTACATGCATGACGTAAACCTTCTTCGAGTATTTGATAATCAATAGGTTCTTCTCTGTTGAATTAAATATTATAATAAAATCGTTTATAAATTAATTCGTCTTACTTAATTTTCGGAAAAAGATCAGAAACAATACCAGTAAATAATTTCAAATCATCTTGAAGAAATTTCGGAATATTAACATCGCGAATAGCTCGTAGACAAATTAAATCCTAGATTTGAATATTTTCGTTTATCAAAAAAAAAAAAAAAAGAAATCAATTTCTAACCTCATTCATATTCTGATATTGACGTTTTAAATTACCAGCTGCTGATATAACTGATTTGACAGCACGCATACCAAAATCATAATGATCTTGTGAACTTAATTGTTCTGATGATAATTTAAACGTTTGTACAATCTTTTTAGCTAATGGTTTAGCTTCCGAAAAACCAAATGAAAACAGAGAATTTTCAGCAATAAGACCATAATCAGGAACCATCATAGCTAAAATAAATATATTTACTCACACGAATTAGTTATACTTAGGTGTACTTACCAACAGGTCGAAATAGAGCTTTAAGATTATCAGGTAATTCGGTACTAAAATAGAACAAAAAAATATGTTCAATCATGAAGAAAATTTTCTTCTACACACCGGCCAGCATAACCTGGATTCATTGTAATAAATACAGCACAGGATGGTTTGAGTACAATTTCTTTTCCTTCAAACATAAATCGTTCGGCCTAAGTGTAAGAAAATTAAATTAAAATATTCATCTAATAAAATTCACAAAAAAAAAATCATAATCAGCAAAAATCAAAATTTTTAGATTTTCAGCAGCTTTAATCATAATACATGAGTACGAAGAGTTAATTGAATAGTTAGTATTTGATTTGCCACTACTGATAGTACTTCAATGTCGATACGCTATATCATATATTTAAAATATACATATATAAATGTATATTTCTAATGATTATACTAACATTGAATTCATCCAAACAACACCAACAACCACAACTGGAGAATAAGTATATGTAAATTAGTTAAGAAAGATTATTATATTAATACAAAATCAAACAAAGAAAAGTAATCAAAACTATTCTATTACCTTTTGCATAAGAGCTTGATTAATCACTTGAATTTGCTGAGCGACTACCGAAAGTACTTCAATATCGATTCGATTAAATTCATCGAAGCAAGCCCATGCACCAGCACTGGAGTAAGAGAAAGAGCAAGAATACTAAGATATGAGCTGAAAGAATCTAATTAATGAAGAAATCTCGTTGGAATCAATTTAGAAGCCCAGCAATAAAAAAGACAATCAACAAGAAATCAAGATTTTGTTGTTTTATACCCGTAAATAAAGTGCACGCTGTATTGTTGATATTTGATTAGCAACAACACTCAATACTTCAATATCAATACGATTAAACTCATCAAGACACGCAACTGATCCAGCACTTGATGAATTTTGATGATATATTATAGATATGTTAGTATCAACAAATCAACTGTACTCACCTTGCTAAACCACAAAAAAATTTAGCCATAGCCTAGAATTAAAAAACAAAACAAAGGAATGTCCAAGAAAATATTTCAAATGATTTTACCATAAAATCTAATTGATCTGAACAATTAAATACGACACATTGTACAGCCATAGCTTTAGCTAAATCTTTTGTTGTTTCAGTTTTTCCTGTACCAGCAGGTCCAGCTAAAAATTTTCACGAAAAAAAGAAGGCAATCTATTAAATAATTACTAATTATTTTTAATTACCTGGTGCACCACCAAATTTCAAATGTAAAGCACCAGTTAATGTCAAATAACATCGATCTGTTAATGGAGTGATAACCAATCGTGGTGTATTACCTAAATATTCATAACCATATCGAAATTCAGCATTGACAGCACGAATATATAAATGATCATCAGTCCAATAATAACGTAACTAAATAAGAATGTATGATTAAGAATTTTTTTTTCTTTTCATCAAATAGTTTATTTTACCTGTGATATCCATTCAAAATCATTGACATCCATAACTTTTTCTTCAATAAGATTAATAACAACATCACGTGCATGTACTTCAATAACAATTAATGCTTTTAATGTTTCACGTGCATTATCTGTTAATTCTCCACGTACTAAATCTCGAAGATCATCTAATTCACCTAATTGTTGTTTATGATATTTCTGAATTTCTTTTTTTTGTAATGCTTCTGATACTTGTTTAGTCCAAAATGTTTGTGAACCAGCTACAACAACTTGACCTGGCCAATATTGAACCCATTTTTTACGTGGTCGCTAAAAAGAAAAAAAGAAAGATTAAATAATAATGAAATTATACATTCATGATATCTTCTACTTACTGTAACATAATCTTCTAAAGCATCGTGAATAATTTGTCGTAATGTTTCACGCATAACTCGTTCAATTTCACACATCCAATCTTCAACATTACCAACTGGATATATATCTTTTCGAAAATCAACTTCTTCTTGTTCAGCTGAATACATTTTTGAAATACGCATATCATCTTCAAATTTAACCTGAAATATACAAAATAATAATACAAATATTTGACAATGATTGTAACATATAGATAGAAATCATTGATCGATTAAATAAATAACTAAAGTAAACAAGCATGCTTACGATTTACTAGTGGTAGTAGATGAAAATTAAAATTTCCCTCTCTCCCAAAAGAATAATAGTTTACTGATCTTCTAGTTTGTTTCGCAATTATGATTGGATTCGCTTACAAGCACAACAGTGCACAGGATTTGATAAATTGAAATTTTCAAACTGCCTGAGAACTTTGATACGAGCTATGATAGTTATTGATGAACTAAAAGTTGGCTTCTATACTTTCCTAGTTCCTTGTTATCAGATAATCTGAATGATGCGTTTATTTATCATCAGCAACTTCGTAGGTCTTAATATAAATACTCTAAACCTTACTTATCATGATACTTTGGTTTGAAAATCATCGAGCTTTAATAGAGTTGATAAGAAACTTCTATGAGGCATGTACTGATACGGTTCTGCCAGGTAATATCGCCTTAGAAACTTATGTATAGTCCACAGATGCAAGAAGAGAAGTATAAAATAAACTCTTTACTACCAAATGAGACTTTATCATTCTTATGAAATAGGTAATTCAGATCGTAAGAATACTTAGATAATGGATATCGTACTCTTCTCAAACTAGGACTTATTTTTAACTTCGATAAACTCTCATGTAATTTCAAGTGATCATCGTTTAACTTTGTGAAATATCTCTTTTCACAATTAAATATGTATTCATATTTCTGTCATAAAAATTTGCATCGTTTCATTTCTCAACTGTGTATAATCCTATAACAGTAAGAAGCCTAACCAAATGGTTTTAAAACATGCATAGTTGCTATCTGTCACTTTCTGAGTAGATGTCTCTCATTAATGTCTACATGTACTAATTGTGTGGTTTACGAAAGAAATCCATTTATTCGTTAATATAAAACATGTAGAACAAACGCAATTGAAGACACCGAACAGTGAAAAACGGTGAACTAATCTATTTTATGTTTTACATTTCGATTTACACTTGATTGGATACAGTGAACTTTTATTACATTCGGAAGATCATAACCTTGAGATTGGGCTTCTTTTCTGTGGGACAGAGGACATTAATCGATAGTTATTTGTCCATAATCTCAATGGTATTCTTTCGTCACTAACATATAATTTTCTTTTCTTTTGATTTTGATTTAATAAAAATTTTCAATGAAAATTATCTCTAATATTTCCTCTGAACTAATTATATGTATTAAAACTTTATAACTTACTTTAGTAATATTTTCAAAACATTTTCTTAAATGTGGTTGAACAGCTTTAGGATCTTTAGTTTGTGATAAAATTTGAAGTAATTCATCATCAGATAAGAAATAAAATCTTGGAAATGCCATACGTTTTGTTTCTAAATATTCACTTAAACCTTTTTGTACTTGTTCAAGTAATTTGTTTGCTTCACGTAAATTATCACGTAAACGTGCTTCAGGACACAATGATATAACTTCAGGATTATCTTTAGCTTGTTTCATTACTTTACGCCATATACGTTCCATTGTTTGATATCGTTTTGATTCAACAGGTAATTGTCGAATAATATCTTCTGATGAAAAAATTGGTTCAAGATACTAAATTTAATAGAAAATAAATATTATTTATTTATTTATTTTGAAAACTACAAACCAGCCATGAACGTTGACAGGCAAGCCATTCATCTAAAACTTCTTGTGTAATTTTTAATTTGTTTTCCCATGCAGCTATACGTTCTTCAAATGCTTTTTTAAATGGTGAAAATGACATTGATTGTGTAGCAACAATATGATCATCAAGCATTTGTGATATTTCTTCAGATGTTTTGATAATAAATGTACCCGTTTGTTTATATGGTAAAACATCAAATCGAACAGATTTCCATTCATTTTCCATTTTATCAAGTTGTTGTTCAATAGAAAATTCTTTTGCAGCTTTTTCAGCTACTTTTGATATCATATCAATATATTTTTGTAAACCCATTTCTAAACATTTCGAAAATGTTAATTCTTTCTTTGGTCTTACAGGCATTTTAACCAATTCTGAAAGCTAAAAATTTCAAATTTCATTTTGTTTTACTCAATAATAATTTTAAGAAAAATATCTATTAAACAAACCTCTTCCCAATGACGATTACGCATGCCAGGTGCACGTAATGCTTGTATCAATGGAATTGAAGGTTTAAAATCTTCAATTTGACCTTTAACTGTTAATGCAATCTGTTGAATACCTAATAGAATTAAAAGAAAAATTTTAATATGAACAATTAAGATTTAAATAAATAACGTTTATAATGACAAGATATACGATACAATAATCATGCGGGCTTTACGTTCATGCAGAACAAAAAGTACTAAAGAAAATAGGTTTTTTTTTTCGTAGTAGGTTTTCATTGTACAAGTAGAATATATATGCATATAGAAAAACCTCGCATAGCTTTTACATCAGGATCAGACACCTGAGAAAACCTAAGAAGTCTTGCTGAAAATATCGGGAAATATGATAAAAATAATATTTTTATAAAATCAAGTGTTTTGTTTTTGTTTTGTAATTACCCTCATTGTCTGTGAAGGTTTTGATGGATTTATGCATATTTTTGTACCTAAGATTAAAAATAAAACGTAATGATAATTCAATAAAAACAAGGAAAACATACATTTCAGTGACATTCTTTTCAATATCTTCAGCATTGACAGATATAATTGGATCATTCATCCAACTATCATGTGAACGAAGCCAATCAGATGCTGTTGACCAAAGAACACGATATGGTTCAAAATCTTTAACAAGTTTAGCCAATTTTTCGTACTAAAATTAGTAGAAAATTAATTTTTTTTTCTATTCTTTATTCTAGAATGCACTCACATTAGTTACAGGTAAACCAAGTAAACGTTCACGATTATTATATGTTTGTGCTGCTTCTTGGCATTCTTTAAGAGCTTTATTAAGTTTACGACATTCATTAGCCACTTCATGAGCTCGTTCAATACTTGTATGTGCTGAGAGACCAGCGACAGACATCTAATTTACAAATAAATGAACGTTTTAGAATTGAAAAAAGAAAACATAAATTAATACGAACTGTAAGTTGATCCGTTTTATCATTAAGTGCTGCTGTATCTTGTACTTGTAATTTTTTAAATCTTTCTTCATCTTCTTTATGTTGTTCTTCAACTTGTTCAAGCATCGTTCGAATTTTCCATGACCATGCTGATAGACCATATCTTAAATAATATATAGGGTAATTAAAAAATAAAAATCATAAATTAATCAAATTTTCATATCATACTTCAAAGCAAAATCTTCATTACTTAAATTATAATAAAATTCATCAAGCATTGCAAATTCTTCAAGTACTTTATGTATATCATCCTTAATAGAAAAATAAAAGTATATAGAAAAAAATGAATTAAAGAAAAGAATTTGATTACTTTTTTGTCATCTAATTGTTCTGGTACTGATTTCATCCATTCACGATGTTCAGCTAAATCTTCAGCTGTATTTGC
Organism: Rotaria sp. Silwood2; assembly: GCA_905329745.1. Taxonomy (NCBI): domain Eukaryota; kingdom Metazoa; phylum Rotifera; class Eurotatoria; order Philodinida; family Philodinidae; genus Rotaria; species Rotaria sp. Silwood2. Next base: position 672,424 of record CAJNSZ010000001.1, on the reverse strand, counting down.
TTTTTCAAATAATTTTCGTTGAATATCCCGAAATGTATCATTCAACTAAAACATAATATACAAATTTAACGTTTTCTACCACATGAACATTATATTAAAAATAACGATATTGAAATTCGATTAGTAGCATGCTAATATTAAGGTATTTCCTAGTTTTTATAAGCTTAACAGTTTATTTAGAGAGTGACGGAATTCGAAACGAACCGAATTTTTTAAGTACAACTTCATTTCAATATCAAAAATCTATCAGCACAATCTCTGCAGGATTATAATGTGAAACAGGATATAGCTGGTATTGCTAATCACATCGAGATTTTACTATTCTATCTATTTTGAGACACATTTCTTCACTAGCATTTTACTTAATCCTCTAGAAATGTAATAAGGAAGTATTTCAAATAGTATAACAAGTCGCTATCGTTATACGGTCATTAAGGGAGAGGTATAACTTTCTATCGTATATACTTCAAAACTTCTTTTAGATCGCGTCTTACAAAAACTATAGATCGGCTCCAGAGAAAGATACTGGAAATGGAACGCAGTGTTTCAGACGAGAAACTCTCGTCCTATAATACTGCGTTCTACTTGTTTTTGAACTCATCGACTTAAATATCTTTAGACGAAAAAAATAGTACTTTGAAGTAGATCGATTTATAACTTTCTGAATATGTTTTTTTCTTTCTCAATAAATAAATTTCATACTTCTTCTGTTCTTGTTCTTGCTTTTCGTGTTTGACTTAATAATAAAGCTTCAATCAATAATTTTCTTTTGTTTGATAAAGCTTCACGTAATTTTTGTGCAAATATATAATAAGGACCAATAACAATTGATACAGGAATATTTTTTTCAAGTTTATCTTTTTCGCGTACATGCATTAAAACTTCATTTCGATATTCTTCAATAGATTTTTCTGTTTTTTCAAATTCTCTACAAAAATAAAAATAAAAACAAAGAATATAAATCATTTAATTCTTGTATTTCATATTGACTAACTTTATATACTGATCAGTATTAAGATTCATTAATGCTACATAAGGTTCATACGCTAAACAAGACAAACATAATAAAAGATTATTTTATCAATAAAATTTTACCTTCAGCATAAGCTTTTAATGGTATAAGTGAGGCTTGAACCGTTTTTTGTAAAGTTTCTTTCCATTCAATAACTTTATTTTCTTGTAAAGCAACTGATTCTAATTTTAACATTTCACCACCCCAAAAAATATTTTCCATTATGTCCTAAATAGATAATAATTCATGATACGAACGAAAAACAAAATCCTTTTTTTTTGTATTTTTTCATACTTTTTCAATTTGTGGTATAGCTTGTGTTTGTACAATAGCACGATCAAATGCTCCCAAAATAATATTTGAAAAATTTTCATATGATGTTATATAGCGTGGACCAACTTGATCAATAGTTATATCCAAATGAAATAATGGATTTTTTGGTGGTCTAAAAGAAAGCAAACATATTTCATCAACAAGATTAAATTTATTTCGATTAATATGTACTTATATGGGCTATTGATTAAGTCATTTTGTGGCCATTTAAAATCTTCTTTCATATTTAAAACAGGTGAACTTGCATCTGCTACCATTCGAACATAATTTTGACATGAATCTTGTACAAGAAATCGAAGTGTATCTTGCATCATAAATTTAACACGTTCGATAAATTTTTTTAATTTTGATACTTGATATATATGAAAATCAGATTCATTTATATTATACCTATAAGAAAGAAACATTGAATATTTGAAATTTAATAATTATTTTATATATTTACCATCCACGTCCAACATCAATAAATTTTGTTTTGATACCTTGTCGAAGATTATTTTTCCATGTATCAGTTAAATACATATGTGTCTAAGCAAAAAAAAGGATCTTTCTTTATATAAAAACGAACGTATATTTTCGAAGAAAATAGTAAGTGAAAGTTTAAATCGAGCTTTTTTGTGACTTATTCCCTATCTAACAGTGGACATTTGATGAAAAACCTATTCTAGCTCTTAAAGAGTTTGGAAAGATAATAGACCTAAAACATGGCGAGATTTCTGTCGTCTTAACGGAAATTATCTTTTGCCAAGGTAAGTAGAAGGACCTGTGGAGTAAATCGTAGAGATCTTGCTCTGTCGTTCTATATAAAAGAATTTGTTCTTGTAGTTTCTCTGTTGAGAAAAGTATGCATGCTTTCTCAACGAAGAGTTTTCGGAAAAAGATGTGTTCAGTGTAGTCGGTGCGTAGACTTTAGTATAGTTCCAAATTCGATGAACCTTTCACAGAATGTTTTTCCCTGTCTGACACGTGTACTCATTTAGCATACAGATGCGCAAAATGTTTCTGGACTGAAATATTTACTTTTGAGTTCTTTTGTTTCAGAAGTAATTAATGAAAAAAATAAGGATATACTTTGAATCAGTACGGAAAACTATATCGAATGATGTAACATTTGTTTCGATTTTTAAAATAAAAAATTTTTTCGATGAAAATTCAGGGTAAGGATCCTCTCGTGCACTTTCAATCGACAAAAATCTTCTTTTACAAGTTTCACTTTTTTCCCATCCATTTTTTTGTTAATTACTAGAAATTAATATATATTTGCGAAGTACATTTTTTAATAGAAACTAGACCATGTTCACTTGTCCTACAGCAATTGCTCATGATGTCTTCTAGGTCCTAGCAACTCGAAGTGCAAAGCGAAACGTCAAATATCAGTGGATACGTGTTCCTACACAACAGGAAAAGGCACATCTGTAATAATAGTGTTTAGATCATTCTGGATCTTTCTAGAATCTTTCAAAGTATTCTATGAATATAAGATTTCTACTATAGATTCTCACTGGTCTAAATATTTTGGCCTTCGGTATTTTTTATGTAACGAAAAGGTCTTATTGTGGATGTCAATCAGTGGGACAATAGTATTATTGGTCTAGCAAAGTCAGAATAGAACGGGCATAGAAAAGTATGAACTGATTGAATTCTAATTTTAGGCGAAAAATGTTTGATGAATTGATGAAATAGGAATTCTAAATGCGAACATTTTCGAAATGATAAAATTTCACCGTACATATGGCATGGAATCCTTTCTGGAATAGATTATTTTAATCTCTCTGACAGAATACATCATACATTTATAATAGTCAGAGTTTGTGGTATTTTATACTTTGATACCTCATAGGACTGTACTGACAAGTTTCTTTATAAACAATTTCATAAACTTACAGTTGATGTTTGATTGAATTGCATACTTTCAAATTCATCAAGTTTAACATGTTTTGGAATAGTTTTTTGTAATAAGCTTAAATTATTAATAACATAATCACATTCAGTTCGAACAAGTTTTAATGCATCAATAGCTGGTTTTGATGTTAATAATGAAATAAACTAAAACAAAAACAAAATTGAAATAAATAAATAAATAGATAAATGATAATTATATTTAACACACTTTGAATTGATCAAAAACTTCATTAAATGAATATTCAGGTATATCAACACAAGCAGTATGAGGTACAACTCGACGTTGTTTTATTGGTAATGTTATAAATGCAAATGATACTGGATCTGATTGAGTAACTTCTTCAAATATCATTGAATTCATTGTACGGGCATAATCCAGATTTACTTCTTCAACTATTGGTGTTACATATTCATCTTTACTTTAAAGAATCGAAATCAAAGCACAAAGATTTAAAATTGAATAGATTAACACACGATAGAATACATACACTGTTTTTGATATAGCACTTGTTTTAGTTAATTCAATCATTCGTTTTATACGTTCATCATCAAGTTTACCAATACCATCAACTGGCATACAATCAATAAACAATGCCGAACGAAGTTCAGCTTCAGTACGTTTTCGATCACGATATGCTTTAGCAACACGATCAGCAAATATACGTGGATCTTCAGCAAGAAAATATAATTGAACACGTGGCACCCAATAACGACCATGACTACCACGTGAACGATGACTACCATGACCTACAGTGAAACAATAAATGATTGTTTCGAGACAAGAAAAAGCTTCATTCAGTCAGCTGTATTCAGAAGTTCGATCAGAGTAAAAATCGAAATCTGACATAATACAGGCAAATTAACTAAAACAAGATATGATTATCATCAATTTGATTTTTATTCTTTATAAGAGTTATTTTCTGAACAAGTTCTTTGACTATGAATATATGTAAAACTATTGACTGTTTTAGTTTACATCTAATTAAACTTAGTTAAAACGTAATTAGCAAATAATACTGTGACCTCATGACAAAAAAAAGTTCAAGAATTTCAAAAATAGACTCTATCCCATAGACTAAATCTGTGGGCAAATTCTGTTCAAGATCGAAATACGAAAAGTTGTCTCCCCAAAACTGATCTTCCTAACGCTGGATTTTCAATAATAACTCGATCGAACAAAGGTCTACAGACCTGAGTTTTTCAGGATATCTAGAGTAACTCTACATACATATTCTACATGAAAATTAGTGAAAATCAATGGCCGAGCTCAGAGATATATGAATTGCATCGCTAACCAATGGCATTGGCCATATACATCTTTTCGTATGGTCCAACAAAGATAAATCATCTACCGAATGAAAAAAAAATTTCACTGCAAATTATGCCACTCTGATTAAGCATTCGGATAAAATACTAGCTTACATGAAAAACTAGAAAAAAAAGTATTTAATTAAGTTTTTGTTTTTAAACTAACCATTTGAGGTTGAATTATCTGATCTTTGTCGTTTCTCTTCAATGTCTTCTATTTGTTTACGACTTTTTTTTGCTGGTCGATACATATCAAAAACATCATGTTCTCTATCATCAGTTGTTATAAGCCATAATTGTTTTTCAGTATCATAATCATGAATACTAACATTTCTCCAATTAAAATGTAAACTACTATCTTTTATATCATCTAAAATTTTAATAAAAACTTATAATACATTCAAGAAAACGACCATTACATACTAATTTCAGACGCTGGTACATCAGGTAAAAGTGCAATACCAGGTAATGGTTTATTTAAACCAGTCAATGGATCATGACCTAAAGTAAGCCATGCTTGTGGTGTCCAAATTTCAAAATCAGTATCATCAAAATAATGTAATGGTAAAAATGGATCAAATGGTGCTGGATCCTACATGTACATCAAAATTCGATTTAATGTTATAGATTAAAAAGAGAAAAAAAAAACAATATATTACTTCATTTGGAATATTTAATGTAACAATTTGATCAGCTGGTACATATTTAGGCATAAGTTTATTTGTATCAATATTTCGTTCTTGAAGTAATGTTGGTAAATCAAGTGAAAGATAAAGACGTTTTCGTCTATAATAGTTCAAACAATGAAAAACAAAAATAAATGAATTCTACATATATTTAATTTAAATCTACCGTTCAATTTCAACTTTTCTTGGTAATGTATATGGTGCCGTATAAAATGGCATAAATACTTTTGGTTCAATAGTTTTTTCCAAATATACATCACTACGTTTAAATTCTGTAGTAAATTCTCCTTGTTTACTATTAGCTAATAATTGTGCAATATCAATTCCTTGTAAATCGAATACACTTGCTAAAGTTTCAATTAGAAAAAAAACACCATGATTTTCTAGATTATTTAATTTAAAATTTGCAAAAAAGAACGTACCTCGTGCTGTATTTGATAAACGAAATGTTTCACGTAAAACATCATCATGTGCAATAGGTACTTGTTTAGCAACCTAAATTTCTTATGTAAAAATTTTATTTTAAAAATTTATTTAATTTTACTTCAAATTTTGAATCAGGATTAATTGTTGCTAATTCAGAATAATATCCACGTTCTTTAACTTCTCGATTGGAAGAAATTTTATCAGTTCCATTATCATTTTGATTTACATTGTTATGTAAATGTGATGAGCGAGTCGAACGATATCCCTTCTCATGAGGCATCGTTGAAATCTACAATATTACAAAATGTTTTTTTCTTTCTCGATTTCTACGTTGTTCACTACGAAATATTCTTCTTTTTTCTTGTTGATTCTATGCAGACATTAACGTTTATATGTAAATTATGTTGTCATAGAAATGTTCTTTTTTCTTTCTTTTTCTTTCAATGATCAAAGATGTCAGTAGTGCAAGAGATTTTACAAAAAATTATTTTAGTTAACCCTTTCGAGAAATATTTAAAGGTTGATTTTAGTATTGTTTTTCAAAGTACTATGCATTATTAATAATGCATCGATGCCTTCAATTAAAATAGGTCACGGAGATAGAATTTGAGAAAAGTTTTTGAGAAATCTTTAATGGCTACTTAATATATGTGCAACACATTCGATTGCTGTCGTTGAGTGTATTTATATGATTCTGGATGGTAGATTGCTTGAGAGCCTGGAATGTCCAGGATATTGCGCATAGGTCACAAAGCAATATTGATTTGAGGGAGGCTCGAAAAAATGGAGTAGTGCTTCACTTTTGACATGTTTTAGTTTTTCTAGGAACCATTGAGAACAGTAACAGATTTAGGAGAAAGAGGAAGCGAAGAAACGGTCTCTCGCTTTCCGGAAATTTTCTTTCAATTGCCCTCGTTTCTTCCAAAATCGTATATCCATTACTGACGTAGAATTATTGTTAACATTTTTTGTTTAACGTCATAACAAATAGAACCTTTACAATAGAGTGTCAAATAGAATAATCTTAAATGTTTATCAAATCTTAATCGCTTTTCAAGAAAAAATATGAATAGCTCAGTCTTGAAACAGCTACGAGCTACTCGGCAAAGCTTTTGATTGCTGTGTAATAAGCAGAATAAGCTTCAGTAGGGACTTATATACGAAAAGACTTTAAGCAAGATTTCTTCACCTATCCAACGTTGCAATATTGCCAAACTTCCTAATGTCATGTAAGACCTTGGTTGAAAAAAAAAGGAATTATTAAGTTTTGTTCATGTCCTTACCCTTTGTGTTGTTCTCCAACATAAGCGTAGGCTGATCTTAGAATTTGCAATTGTCGTCTAAGATATATTCAAAGTTTCACTTTCTTCGTAACATAAAAAAGACATTTATTCAACTTTTTTTTAATACTGTCGGAGATTGCCTGTCAAACGGCATAAACTGAGTTCAGCCTCTGCAAGGTTAAGAACTCCGCTGTTTATGGATCAAGGTGTCTCAAAAAATACTGTTGTTTAGATGTACCGTCTAATATCTGGCTAAACTTAACTTTCAGAAAAATGCCAGATAACTCTTGTTCAAAGAGTTTTCGCTCACTAAATGTAATGTCAGGGTGAAATCAATAAAGTTTTTTCAAATATCTAAGCATGATAGATTAATAAAAAAAAGGAACAAAATTTCTTTTCTGTATAGTCGATGAACATTAAGAAAGGATATGATGTAATTCCTATTCAATTTCTAAAACAATTTCTGATGACTAATGAATAATCGTTCTGTAAGATTTTATTTCGAACAACAACAAAAAAAAAGCAAAATGGTGAATCATGTCAAGTCTTGATGAAAATTAATCGATGAAAACTAAAATTTTCGTGAAATAAAGAGAAAAAATTTCTGGTATACTTAAATCAATTCATTTATAAATGTGAAAACAACAAGTCGAAATGTTCATATGCAAATGAAAATGGAACTATTTTTTCATNTGCGCCGGACTCCGAAACCCGATTCTGATTTCGACTCCGGCGGAGATTGAGTGTTTAAAGGGAATTTTTTTCGGAGTTAATGTCTGAGTTATATTAGTACAACAGTGAAATAGTTTGAATCTTATTTGGAGGGTGTGGGTGGCTGTAGGGTATGGCTGTGGGCGAATAGCAGACCCACACCCGTCCCGCCCTCACACCTCCCACCCCCCCCCCCACCCACACCCCACATCCATCCCCACCCACCCCCACATACGATGTCGTTGTCGGCCGTCGTAATACTTGATTTCAACCAATAGAGTTTTAAACTACTCAATTTTAATATCTATTGCAGCATGATCCTATATAGCTAAATTCGAATTGGGTGGCAAAGAAACAGTAGGATTAGTCTAAGCGCAACTTTGCATTCTCCATTCTAAAGTAATCAATATCGAAAGTTGATTGGTGAGTACTACAGTTCAAACCAGTCGAATGAGCCACCGTTGTTGCTGAAAACTTCAGCGGATACAAAACAAGATACTTACTGTAACGGCTTTTCTATTTTTGTGCTTGCTACTTTCGTTTATTTAGCATTCAATCACCTCTCTCTTTATTTTCTTTCTTGTGTCACGTTCCGCTTTCGCGACGGAGGAAGACAACGACGAAAAGATCATATATAATTGGTGATTACGTATTTAAGAGCGATACGATACGATTGGTCACCTAGAAAAATATACTTTCATAGGCGGCAAAAAAAACGATGAAATGATTTGCAATTACTAGAGTAAGTCGAGTCACTAACACTATATTGTTGGTGTTAAGCAATAATAGGGTAAGAGCATGCCATTAAGTTTTGACGATAACGATAGAACAGATTAGCACCTTCATCGATTTGAAAATAATCAGAGTTTATTTAATTCTTATCTCGATTTTTATGCACTTTCTTATATTTTCGTCATGCATACATTAATAGATAATATATTTCAAAATACAAAACATATTAAAATAAAATCAATTTTTAAGACTGAAAACCGTTGTCTTACGAATGTAGTCAAATAATGGAGGTCGAGTTTGTAGATGACAATATCGAAGCAGACAAAAATATAAATCACTCACTGTTGCATTTTTCTGCGTTAAGTACTCGTAAACTGCAGACAATGATGTGATTAAGTTTTTATCACCATAGGCTGCATATATAAGTGGACGTGTAGCGACAGAAGCAGCCATCAGTTGAATAATTGCTAAAATTTGATGATTATAATATATGATATTTTCCGTAGATCAACCGATACCTTTCAGTTGTTTATCGCCATGAAAAGCTCCACAACCCCAGTTTCCAGTAGCAATACCAAATTTATAATCGGCTTCATCTTCTCTCGGGCGAAAACCCGTGTAAGCTTTCAGTAATTCACGTTCGACAAGTTTCATATCGTATTGGTCTGATGGATTACGAAAATAGACCGCATCCATAGCTATTACATGACACCATTTTCGACCCCAACCATCTCTAAAAGAAAAATGTCAGCTTGATAAAGAATTATAAAGACAAGAGTCTTCACTCTACTATCGACTTCTATTCTAGCAAAAAGTTACATCGAATAGTCAAACTTTTCGTTGAAATCAAGTCTAATGAGAGAATATTAGTTCGATATCTGCAGTAAATTCAACTGATATTCTATCAGCATACCTGCTTTGTAAACTGTTCATGGCTTACTCAGACCTAATGATTTACGATGTTCCTTTGTGAGAGAAAAAATGGATTCTGTCTTCGTTTTTAATATGATTAATTAGGAACGAGATGAGTGTTGATTTATTTGAAATCTCATCTCATACCTAGGTGTATTATCTTGATAATCTCCAGCGTATTCAAATGAATCGGCATAGCCTTTGTATGATGAATATCGTTCACAGCCAATAAGAAAGATGCATTCATTTTTGTCCATCACTTCACAAACAAGTAAACTAACTAGCATTTCAGGGCAGATAGTGAAACGAATTTCTTCTTGTACACAGCCGCCACCTAAGACGCCACCTCCCTAATTTGTATAATATATATTATTACCAAAACAAAAGTAATGATTGCGTCTTAAATTCTTACAATATATTTATTGGCAAAATCAACCTAATAAAATAGATCCATCGAAACAAACTAAAGTTATTCGTTTAATTTACCTGTAATACGTTCTTGATATCTTCAATTTTTTTACCTGTTGTCATGCTCAGATCACAGAGACCTATGTTTAGTTCATGCCACGATGGAAAACGATCTTTAGGCAATGAAACACGTTGAAAAGTTATTACACCATTTGGCACTAAAAACAGAAGCATTAAAGTGTATGAGACAAACTTATGATATACGTACTATTTTCTGTAACACGATTAAAATAATGTAAAATACATTTGAGTTTTTCGAGTTTGTTTTGACGTACATCTCGATATAATCTATAAGATCGATAATAATTTTTTGAACAAAGACTCCTTATAAAATCCTAGAATTATTTACGTTTCAAAATTTGGATCTTGAAAATGTTCATATTCCTTTGTTGGTGACGGATAAGAACGATAAGGAAATAAACAGAAAAATGCACAAGCTAACAATGCTGCAGCTTGTTCTTGTGACATAGTAACTGAACGATTTGTTGCAATTTTTAATAAAGGTGGTGACTGAAAATTACAAAATTTGCAAGCTCATTGTTAATAGATGATATTTATGCATATATACCTGAGTGATAACTACATGCAGGTTCAATGCAAGGTTACAAATCTTAGGGAGAGTATCATGCATAAAATGAGCACGTTTATCATTAGAATATACCTCCAAATAATAATGAATTAATGCAATGAATAAAATGAAAAAGAACTAACTTTTGTAATCAGATTTTCTAAACATTTCAGATCAAATGTACGTTCGTTAATGTTTTCAATCGTGTCCTAGTATAGTGTTTCGTTTATTCGAATGAAATTAAACGAAAGAGTTTAAATGATTACTTTTAAATCTTTAAATTTGACTGTATGATTTTCGCATTTTTTTTGGAGAGAAGTCAAATGCTGAGAAATAATAGGCCAAATAAGTTGTCCATTTTTCTTTAACAATAGAAAATAAGATAAAATGCTGGAAAGAATTTTCCTAACTAACATATGCATAATGTTTTGAGCAAGGCATACGAACATGATCTTCGTCCCAATAATCATAATCAGTATATGAACCTTTGATAGGCATTGGTTTGATATCAGGTCGATTCTCATTAAATTTCCATGGCTATACAACAATAAACAATTAGCTTTAAAATACTTTAAGTTACTTTAATAATAGAAATGAAGTTTTTGTCACGTATGTCTTCCATAGGTATTACAATTAGTGGTCGACACAATCTATTAATAATTGCATCAATTGATTTGCCCTAGAATAGATTACATAGAAGAGAGGAAAAGGAACATCGATTTCACTTTTTCTATTATTTCACCAGGTTTGACTCCATCAGTAAAATCTTTAGACATTGCTATATCTATATAATTCAATCGAGTATAGTTATAAAAATGATTTTTTGAGCAAGATAATTTAATAAAAAGAGTACAAAAACAAGACTTACCTTCTTCTTTAGTTGCTTCCATATCATGTTGTCCTCTTTGTTGTGAAACGACTGATTGGTTTGCACGGATTTGAACGGATGAACGTGGGGATTGAGAAGAAGAAGATCCTACATCACTGAAACGCTGACCCAAACGATTAGGACGTACATCAGCGCCAGGTCTCAAATTACCATCGATTTCTAAAATTGACAAAATGGAAGATATGCGATGAATTCGAGGGTTGAAAAAGATTTAAGCAGTCGAAAAAATTCGTGATAGTACAAAATTTATTATATACCACAATGAACATTGCTTTAAATGAAATAAGTCATTTTTTTTTGAAAATGAAATTTGTTTTTGAAATGACGCCATCTACTGTGGATCTTATGGCACAATTTTATTCATAGGTTGCAAGCACTCATTTGATCTTTTTTATTGAGACATTATTTAGGAAGAAATCTTTAGATTCGAAAGTAAAGCAATGCATTCATTCAGTCCACGTCCACTAAAGGTATTCAAATCAATGGCCAAGACTAAGGCATGAATGTGGATAATAAAAGTGATTACATTAATCCATCTTCATTTACACACCACATACGCACATTCTGGAAGAGACTAATTACTGTGATCTTCACGAGTTATTTATAGAGATGTGAATTCGTAAGATGCCGGATAGCCGGTATACATCGCTAGTCTTAATATCTTTTGTTTTGAAAACGAGCGCACCGCTTTAAAGACTTGGATGTGAACTTGAACAAGTCTCAAGTCGGTAAACAGCAGAAAAAACAAAATTGTCAGCCTTGAGTAAAAAGAGGATGAAAAACCTAGAGTACATCTTATGGTCTGTGAAGTTCCGAAGAAAAAAAATAGGAATAAAGATTCATTATGTTTAATACATAATATCGGGTGTCCCAGGAATAATGAGCCTCCCAGTATTTTTAAGATTTCCTGTCTATTATCACTGTAAGTAAAGCTGTCTTAATTATCAAAAGAAAGCGCTTAAAATTCTCTACAAAANAAGAAAAAAACGAGGAGTATACGGAGAAAGCAAAAAAAAGTGAAGATAATTGTGCCATTCGACTACAAAACACACACGCACACATACAAACAACTGTTTGCAAGAAAAGATACAAATATGCTTAGAGATAAAAGAACAAAAAAAAAAATTCTAATAATCAATTTTATCGTAAAAGAAGATTATAAACAAAAAAAACGAACTCTCTCATGCACAATGAAAGAGAGAGAGAGAGAGACACAAGAGAACAGTACATAAAAACGAAAAACGCCTATGTATTTCATATATTGAACAAAAAAAAAAAAAAACAAAAAGAAAAATTAAATGTCATTTGAAATATAATTATTAATTAAGACAAAAGAAAAAAAAAGTCAGATAATTATATAGAAGAATAGAAAGAAAAAAAAATACTTTTTCTTTTTTCCCGTTTATTTCTTTTTTCTTCTTCATTTTATTAGTTGCACATGAATAATCTCTCTTTCTTTTTTTTTTTAATTAAACAGGTACACTTCCAATCATAACTTTCGATACAAAATTAACAATAGCTGTTGATGGTTGTGTTCGATCGATTTCAGCAAATATATGACATTCATTTTCTGCTTGAGCCGATCGATTATTTCCATTGATTTTCTTTGAAACGAAACCAAAACATCTATAGAAAAGAAGAAAAAAAATGAAGAAATTAAAATTGTAATTTAATAATAGAATATAAGTCTATATTTTGGTTATTTTTTTTTTCTTTTACTTTGCTTTTGGTAACATTTCAAGATCAGGAAATTGATGTGTCCAATAACGATCTGTTTCATAGTCAACACCACAATATGTGACATATTCTTTAGGAAAATGACGTCGTGAAAATAATCTAAATAATCCGACATCCCCTTAAAGGATTTATCATGAACAAAAAAAAATATTTTCTTTTACTTTTTCTTTGTATCAGTTAATGTTATACCAGTATTTGAAACTTTAAAATGAACAATTGTTGCTTGTAAACGATCAGCATTTTCAAATGTTGAACGTAATGCTTTATTTACGGCCATTTGACCAGATAATGATTCAACATCAACATTATTTAAATAGACAACATTACAAGCTGAGATTTATTGAAAAAATAAATAAATAAATAAATAAATAAATAAAAGTTTTTTTTTTATTTCGAAATTTTACCAGCTCCTTTTTCAAGTAAATCTTTTACAGACATTTTTTTTAATGTTTCTTGTTGTTGTTGTTGTTGATTTCCTGTTGAACGATAATCTTCAGTTATATCCGCAGTCGGTAAAACTAATTTTATTGGCAAGGCAAGTGGCGTTATTGAATGTTGATAGACTAAAGCTGATAGATTGACTAAAAACAAAAATAAAAACGTCAATCATATTGAATAGTAAGTTTTTTAAGAGATACAAATTAGACTAGTTGATCAATTTCTTTCTGTTGATCATTGATTGCAAGATAGGAGATTTTTGAATATATTTTTTTATAATAAACTTGACATAGATATACGATAAAGATCTACGATTATTACTATTGAAAAACAAAGCAGACACCAAACACGTCGGTTTATGTGAAAACAATACATGCTAGTAATTTTTAAATAGAATATGTAGATTCCCGAGTATTTCATTCTTTCAATGCCTTAAAATCCTTTTTTATCTCTGGATTAGTTTAGTTTTTTCAAGCAAGACAATCTTCAAAACTTATACTATTTAATACGACTAGAAGTATTAGATTAGTATTAGTATTAAAAAATGCTGATTTCTATGCATTAATATTGAAATTCAGTCTAATGTTTTAGTATTATTTCGCAGTAGAATTAATTGATAATAAGTCGTTATCATTAAATTAAATTAATTTTTATCTTTTAATAGACATCAAGTGACTGGCTAAATTATCCAACTAAGTGGAAACTTCTTTTTTGTTCTTTATAGATCTCAAAAACTAATTGAACTAGAATAACCTGACTGTCATCAAATAATAGTTCATAGATATACTAGTAAAAAGTTTCCAGGTCAATCTATTGATCTGTTTAATTTTTATTGATGATTCAATCGTAACGCAATCATTTTTTATTCTTTGAAAAATATCTACCTACTTTTCATTTTCAAACAATTGCGTATCTATTCTAAATTGAAATTTTTCTTTTTGTGATACATGATTCAATAGAACAAATTGTGCTCGACCTAAAATATACTTTTTATCTTTGTTGTTTTTTAAGTATGAATTACAAAACAAGGTCTTTTTGACCTATACAGAAAATTTTCAATGTTTTGCCTATCATATGATGTTTAGTCGATTCTATTGTTTAATACTGCATTAACAAGAACATTGTAAATTGCATGGATTATTCTGTTTGAATAGATATTCCATGTTGAAAAATGATATTGGTCGTGTTCTGTAAATGCACCAATCAAAAATAAACCTTTTTATAGCGTGTCATTCACACATTGAAAGAAGTATAGAAATTTGTTTTCACGAGTTGGATTAGTAGAAAAGGTTTTTTTCTTTTTTGTTTTTGTAAGACTCACTACGGTAAGCTTTTTAATATTGCTATTTATGGCAAACCGGAATTTGGACAACCGGAATTTTGCGATCTGATTTTTGACGATTGGCTCAATTTCCGGAGGACTTTTAACAATAAAAAGATTGTCAAAATTGTAGCAGGAAATTAGACAAATTGTCGAAGTTATAGAGTTTCACCGATATTCTTGCTTCATTCCACTGTAGCTCATCTGTAAACTGAATGTTCAACAATCTTTGGTATTGTGGAGGCTAGTGAGCATTGAAGAAATTATCGAAATTCTATAGAACGGATATATCTATTCAAATAGAATTGTTCATTCAATTTGTAGTGCTCTTGGTAATGCTATATTAAGCAATAAATTTGTCTAAACATCATATGAAAAAAAAAGTCTTTTGTTGCCTTGTTGTTGAATATATCCTGAATAAGTCAAGAAAATCTTGTTTTCTGACTTATACTCAAAGAACAACAAAAATAAGAAGTACTTCCTATATAGAGCACAATTTGTTCTATTAAAACATATATCATATAAAAAATTTCAACATCCAAACAGGTACGCAATAGTTCTAAAAAGAAAAGTAGTTAGATAATTTTGGAAGAATTAAAAATGATGTACTGCGATCGTATCGTCAATAATAATTCAACACATTAATGGAATTGACCTGGAATATGTTTTTACTAGTATACTAAAAATCACTACGCTGTAATCTGATGAAAATCCAGTCATTCTAGATAATTTTGGCAGCCACTGTATATATATATATATATATACTATTTTTGACTAGGTTTCAAAAAATTCAAGCTCGAAAGTTTCTCATATCACAATAGCTTTGTTCTATTTTAAAAAAGAATTCTTTAAAGTCAAAATATAATTTCTCTAGTTTTGAAAATGTTTGTTCTTGAACAATTCGATATTTAGTCACAAATAGAATATATATTAAAAAATAAAAATAATTGTAACTTAATGGTAAAACCTTTGTAATAATTAATTCTAATGCAAAATAATACGAGAGCATTCAGTTGAATTTCAACATAAATTCTTAACGAACGGATATGTTATAAATAATAGTTTCATTCTTATTATATAATTTAACCTTCTTGTCTAAGTTGTATTGGATCAAAAAAAATTTTTTTAACAAAAAAGATTATATTTCAATTATTTACAAAACGATTATATTTCAATGAACGAATATGATCGCACTTAATTTATAACACTAGATATTAAAATGCTAAAATAAATTATAACAATTTCAGAAAATTGTCGTAACTTAGATATTTATCAGTAGATAAGATACACCTTTTCAACTCTAATAGAATTTGTATCACGCATAACACATGTCAAACTTGAAAGTTGATGGCAGTTACTCAAGAATTAAAAAACATTTGCTCGCATAATTTGCCTTATATCTGCGTCACAGTGTAGGCGTGCGTTGCACCCTCTAAAGAGCCCGGCGACCCATATTTGTCTTTGTGTACGCAGTAAAGTCTGTCCTTCTTTTTATATTTTGACACTCCAACAAAGTACGCATAGGTTAGGACCTATAGAAAGGAAAACGATAAACCAGATGGACTCATCTTTATATCTTTCGCATCCGATACTCCTTATACACTCTATGCACTCTATACACTCAATATACCCTATACACGTCTCGTTCTGATACAAACTCTATTGAAGTCGAAAAGGCTCACTGACTCATATTTACATCAAGTTTTATAGCTAAAACGCAAGTATATTGGTTCATTGAACTATATCATTTTGTAGATAATATTCGGGTAAAAAATGTAATTCGATATGACTTGAACAAGACGACAAATCTACAAAACAAGGATAATGCTATAATTTTTATTGCACATCCGTTGTTGTGAATAATGTTCATTAATTCTAATTCGACTAATCAATGTTATCATAGAGTATAAATCAATTAACTTAGTGAATTTAATGTTTTACATGAGATTTTTTCAATAATGTATTCATCTGAATCAAATGATTGAAAAAATAATTATTTAGACATCTTTATAATTTATGTTAGACAGTAATCTTCGATCTTATCTTTATATGAACATACTCATATTGAACAATGATTATTTGAAAATAAAAAAGAAGATTCATACCAAAATCAGGTTCATTTGGACATCCTTTCAAACGAACATGTCCAGTTGGTGTTCGTTCAATAAGATAATGTCGAACAAGTTCAGCATTTGGATCAGCTCCTAAATTACCAAAAGCATTCAGTTTTCAATCTATTTAAAATCAACTAATAAACCTTGTTTTGCTTGAATGCCTGCTGGTAATGTTTCGACTTTAATTGCAAGACCATATGAACCTGGAAAACCTTGACTATCTCGAATAAGAAATGTTCCAGGTGGTTTTGTTTTAAGTAAATTAATTGCTATTTAACAAAAAAGAAAAAACAAAAATTAAAACAATACAATATTTTTCAATACATACCATCTTCACGTGACATTTTTTCTTTATACCAATAATGACTAACATTATGTGCTTGATAAGCACCATTACGAACTACATCAGATTCTAAGAAGAAAATAAAAGAAAAATTCAATAACTTTTATCACGCAATACGTCAAGGTTAATGAATTATTTCTATTAAATATTGATAAAAGTAAAATAATCTACATGAACAATAAAAATATATCCTCATGAGATTAATATGATAAAAGAATTCTTCAAATTTATGCTTAATATTAAAATAATTTATAATAAGATAATAGTTTACCTGCAGCAGATGAAACACTTGAACGTCGTGAATTTTCTTCTTGATTTCGAAATGAACTAAAACAATAGAATTTAAATTTAAAATAAAAAACCCAACTATCAAACACTTTATTTTTACCTATTGCCTACACGCGTTTGAAGATTTTGATTATCTAAAAATGTTTTCATTGCAAAAGAAATTTTATACGTATATATATTTAATTGAATACATACAAGTTTGAGTAGTTATTGGAAACGTTGGTGTTGATGGTGTTTTACTTGTTGTTTGATGATCACCACGATCAGCATTTACATTTGGTATCTATTAAAATAGAAATAAAATTTAATTAAAATCTCTTTGTAAACAAACAAACAAAAAAGAAAATTGGGTTTTTTCCAGGGTAACGTGCATGAGAGACACAAATGATTTCTCTTACAATCTCTGCTGTAGTCGAAAATATTTGTGGTTTTGTTGTATTTGAATCATTCGATACAGGTAATATTGTTGTTTCGATAATAGTACATTGTGGTCTCGATGGTCTTTTAATAGTATGATCATCAGAAAATTTTCTTTTTAATTCTGGTGATGCTGGTATTTGTTGTTTATTATTACTTGGTGGATTAGATAAACCAACTGAACCTGGAAAAAAATTTGGTAATATTGAACTATCTTTTTTCATTGTTTCCGATTGTTGTTTAACTTCTATTGATGCTGACGCTGATGATGGTAATGTATTTATCGTCTAGATTATAAATGGAATGTCATTTTTCTTTGAATGGTTTTTTTTATGTCAAACATTCCATGCGATTGATGTTTTACATGCAAAATACGATATATGCGAAGGAATGAAAGGACTATTAACAAAACTGAATATATACATATGTTTTTTCCTTACCCTTTTTTGTTGAGTTTTATTTGTTATTAGTATTTGTTGATCAGGAAAACGTGACATTGTTGCTGATGTATCTTGCGTAAAAACAGGTATTGATGTTGAACGTAATTGATCTTGTGAACGATAACGTTGATTATTATCAATAAATCGTTGTTGTTGTTGTTGTTGCTGTTGTTGTTGAGATGTAGTTCTTGCCATTGACTGTTTACCAACCCATCCACTATCACCATATTGTATGTCAATAGGTACTTGTTGACGAGAATAATTTTGTTGTCGTATATGCATTCCTGAATCAGTTTCATAACCACTTATGTTTTCTGTTCGACTACGTAATGTATTTGTGTTTGCTTCATTAAGAAACGAACTACCACGCAAATTTGTTGGTACACTATTTAAATTTGATGACGATACCATTCTATTATTAACAACTAATGTTTCAGGTATAGCTGCCATACGTGGTGGTAAAGTGCGTGTCATACGTAATCGACCACTACTAATTAAACCTGTATCTGTATCATAACCATCTGGCCGTAACATTGAACGTTGTCCACCACCACCAGAACTACTTGCTGCATAACTTTCATGATGACGTTCACGTACAAACTGTGCTGGTTGATGAGCATAATATGAATGATGCATCGGTGGAGGTACATGTTGGGGCGGTGGTGGTGGTGGAGGACCACCATAATATCTAGGACCATAATTACGAGATGTTACAACACCTGTATCAGTTTCGTATCCTGAATAATCATGACCACGTACACGTATACCACTTGTTGGTAATGTTGAGCGTGAATAATGATAATATTCAGTTGGATGTCCATCAATATATGTACGTGAAGGTGAACGAACTAAATCCATACGACGTAATTCAATTGGTCCATCTGGTGCTGGTTCGGATGTTGCACGAAAATGTGTCGGAATGGCTGTAGTTGATGCTGATGTAACTGTTGTTGTATAACCATCTGATTAGAGAAAGACACAAAACGATTCATCAACTTTCGAAAGAATAAACTTTTTTTCTTTGTTTTTACCTCGATTATCTTGTCGACTATAAGGTCTCCTTGATGATAATGTACTTGTTGGACTATCAGTTCGTACAAGTTTTATTGGAAATCGTCCACGCATCGGATCCATCTAGATATGAAATTTTTCGATTTTTTACTTTTGTTTGATTTCAATGAATGTTTTGTTCGAGATAAAAATCATTTTCTTATTAATATAAATTTAAAAAAAATTATAAACTAATGATTTTCTATTTCTTTCTTTCGATCTCCTTTTTCTTTTTTTAATCTATCTTGTTTTTCTTTCTCTTGGTGGCTATCATCATTATAATGCTTGATGTTCTTGGTAATCTATCTTTACGTAATATCATTTTGTCTTGCTGTGTGCTCTATATAGATAATCGATGGATCGTCTTAGCTTTCCTTCAACTGCCTTATTTGACATTGAGATTGAGAAATGACGAATGTTATTTTATCGATATTCGTCTATTATTACTAATCAATTTCAATCTTTCATCTTTTTCTTTTTGATATCAAAAAATGTTCTGACTAATCAAGCGAAACTTCATATCATTAAAACACAATTAAAGTGTGACCAATAATTATATCAACACTAAATTTACTTACCCGATGAACCGAATCTGTATAAGCAGCACTTGAACTATATGTTCGACGATTATTTATTGGTTGTTGATGTTGTATTGGTATATCAGTTGTCCATGTTGTTTGATGTATTGGTTGTTGTTGTGAACGTTTTTTTAGAGTATTTTGAACACTTTCTAATAACGAATCAATAAGTTGTTCATCAATTGATAATTGATCACGTGATGATGCTGTTTGAACTGGTTTATTCGTTGTTGTTGTGGTTGTTGTTTTCATTGATGAACTTGTTATTGGTATTTCTGTACCATCACTAAGACTAGCACTAGCACTAGCACTAGCACCACCACCACCACCACCACGTTTTATACGTATGCGTTCTTCACGTGTAGTTTTTACACGTTGTTCTTCACGTTGTACACCACTAGATGATAGTGATGAGCCATCAATAAGACCACTAACTGTATTAGCATCAAAATCATTACGTTTTTGATTATTTAATGTTGATGCTTGTGTATATGATGAAGCTCGAAGAGATGAAGGTAATTTTGAATTTGATATTTCATTATTATCATTATTTGATTGACGATAATAAGACTGTGATGAAGATGATGTTGAATATTTATTATTATTATTAGTTGTATTATTATTGTTACTACTACTACGATTAGTTGTATTTGTACCAATTGGTCGATTTACTTCTTGAAGTAAATCTTTAACAAGATCATCAAGTTGGTCAACATCAGATTTTAATTTTGATGATTGTGGTAAAGACATGCTTTCGTTTGAAGGATTAAATGAGACAGGCAGCGAAATGCCGCCGTCACTAATTTTACTGACACCGATATTCGTGTTAGGTAAAGAAGGAAGACGTGTTAGTGGTATTGAAGAAGAAAAAGAAGACGATGACGCACTAGTTATTTGTACAGGCAAACTAGTAGATGTTTGGTTTGTTTCGAATGGTAAGGAAGAAGAAGGAGTAGAAGAAAATGTAGTAGCGTTTGTAGTTGTACTAGTAGCGTTGTTATAATGATTGACTTGCACGTTTTTGTACATAGTCTAGAAGAGAAAAAGAAGAAAAAAAAGTCAAAGAACAACATAACTTCTGAGTTGATGCCACAGTAGCATTCATCGGAGGAACGTAACAGAATAATAAAAAAAAGAACGATGTAAAAAAAGAACGAAAGAAAAGAAAAGTAAGACCGGCACTTCTTGCGAAAGAAGAAGACGGATAGTGGAACTAGTAGGATCTATTTTTCTATCTTTCTATAGTGGTACCGTTTCTGTTACAACAATCGTTTCTTTTTCTCTCGGTTTTTTTCTTCTTTCTCTTCTGTTGATTCGTGCCTACAATTTTTACGTAACCCTTTTCTCATCCCTTATTCTTAGTATTGAAACGAAGGCGCTTGTCGTCCTTCCGTTGCCTCTACCATCGCCTACATAATGGCATCAGCGACTTATATTCTGTTTGCTCGTTCGCTATCATGCTGCATTACTCTATCTAACATATGCATACATAAATACTGTGATGAGCGAGAGAAGATTGGAACAAAAAAGCTGCTATAATTTGCTTATATAGACATATATGCGTAATAAATCGGCTAAAAAGTTTCGACAGACTTTCCGAGAAGGCTACGTGTATATTTGCCGATATAATCGAGGACAACAGAGACTATAAATGTATGATAATCATATTTAAAGAACAAGAGAATGTCATTGCATTTCGATAAAAAAAAAAAAAAGAAGGACAAAAAATTTTCTTTTATATGCTTTTGTTTGTAAGTGAAAATACATATAATAATTGAAAACGAACTTAAATTCTATGAAAGTTTGACTTATAAGAAATAGATTGATAGTAGTGAAGGTGTTGAAAACATATCTATATATTGTTGATAGTTTGATTCATATATACATACCAATCAAATAATGCTCAAGACATCGTCGAATGTTATGCATATAAGTAGAGGTCAACATTAAGGTTACAATATCTTCTTCAAAGAGCAGTAGCAGGCAGCAGCAGTAACAGCAGTTAACGTAGTAGTCGTCAAAATTCATTCATCTGAAAAAAAGAGTCATACCGGAAGAAAGACAAAAAAAAGAAAGAGGAAGAAATCAATGAAAGAGGACACTAAGAAGAAAATACAATTATGAACAAAGAGAAAAATCAAGAAAACTAGTGCGTGTATGATTGATTATAAATGCAACACTTTTTTTTCTAGTACTACACACAGACAAAAACCATCTGTGTATGTATATCATTAATAGAACACTGTATAAATGCATAGAAAGATAATACAGCATCAAGGGAAACAAATCTATAAGTAATAAACAGAATAATATATATATATATATATTATATGGTCCTTGATTAATCTTGAAAAGTCAAAAATTTATTTTTATATATCGTTCAATATATTTTTCTTTGAGAAAAGTAAACTGAACATGAAGAAAAGTAAAACAATTAGCATACCTTGTCTATTATCAGTAGTTGCTCATCAATCATATTTCTCAATGTACTTTTTTTCTTTTTTTACTCTATAGTCTTTTATTTTCTTCTTCTTATTCTGTGTCTATTCGTGAGACACAATTCAATACAAGTTCGTATGTACACGCATTGCATTGAATGATCACCATCACGCGTATTGTCTCATCTTTCGATCACGAATCGATTTCATCTTTCTCTCATTCTCTCACACATAAATCCATATCAAACATACGACTGTCTATGATGTTCAGTTGAGCAGTGAAAGAACTCATAGACAAAAATTTATGTGTGAGAGAATAATGAATGGCCCACTGCCAAGTAGTATAACATACACATACACTGTTCAACATTTTCTTTTTTTCTCTTTCTCTCTTGCTATATGAATATATATATATATGCATGCAAGATGAACTCATTCGACGAGAGACAGAAAAAAGAGTGCACTCTGACCGAGTTGCATGCTCGCCTTCAATGTTGTTGTTGTTGTTATTGATGATGATGATGAAAGAATGAATGAATGAATGATGGCGGTACTAGTAGCCAAATAGAACATATGACTCAGTTAGTTTGATGCAAAATCAACAAAAAAGATATCTTCACTGTTTACATATAGGTTTTGTCATTTAAGAATGGAAGAATAGGCACAATAGTAGACCTTCATGAAAGCATCAATATTGCTAATACGAGCAAGAAAAAAAAAAGAGATTAACAACAGGAGTCATAAAAATCTCATATAGATCAAGGTTTGGATATATAGATATATCTACATATATAACTCATCTGAACATTGTTATGGTCAATCAGAAACAGCAAGGCTCTTCTATATACGCACTTGTGAAAGATTAACGTCAAAAAAAGAAAAAAGAAAAAAAGAAGAAAAGAGATATTATCAGTAGAGTGCGCATGCATGTGTATGCATATCGATATATATCAACGTTCAAGGGTAAAATAATGTCAATAGCAAAAACAACAACACGAATGAACGATATATGTGAGTTAAGTGGTTTGATGAATAACAAAATGTATAGAAAAAAAAGAGGTTTAATCGTGAGCAGAATCAGATAATTTAAATGCATTCATATGTATATGTATATACATACATTGTCAATACTCAATTGTCGACTCAACTTTACTATCTATCACTCTTTCGTTCATGTTCTATCATCTATATAAATATCGTTTTCGTGCTATGTTCTTATCACCCTTTGGATATGTTGAACACCACGACAACGAAGGAAGACAAAAGGTCACATATATGATGTGCTTACGTAAGCATTTATGCGGGCATTCGTTGATCAAGGCAATATTGTTGTTTCAAGAAGACACGTAGACACAGAACGATTATCAGTTGGTTGATTAGAATGAGAATCAGAGCATCACAACAACAACAATAATAATCATCCTCGAGCACCATATACGCAGCTGAACAATTTTTTTCTCTTCTTATTTATTATGAGGAGGGAATAGTAGAAGAAGAAGAGAAAGGATAAGTGCAAGCAAAAATTCTTCTATACCAACAAGAAGAAGCCATCGACATGTCTGTTGACCGAATATCGAATAGCATTCATATGTAAATATGTATATGCATATATATATGAGCAGAGATCAAAAAAGAAAAAAATCTTTATGTTCATCTAAAATTAAAGGTAATCATCGGTAGGAAGAGTCATGTGTATTAGTATAAAAAAATAATCAGAAGAAAACAAAAAGCCCTAAAATTCGTTTTTTTTTTGTTATCTCTTATCAAAATTATTCTATTTTTAAAACATCCTTTGTTACTTGATCATAATTTTTCGTTAATGCAATTATATCACGATAAATCCATGTACAACCTGATTCACGCAATAATTTTTCATCAAAACCACCACAAAGAACACCAACTATTTTTAATTTTGCTGCTATGGCAGCTAATATAAAACAATAATGATGTATCTTTTAAATGTGTATTAAAAAATTATCTTACCTTGTGCATCCCATGGTGTATCACCAACAACAACTACACGATCAGTTGATGGATTTTTTAATAATTTTAATGCTGCTAAGAATATATCTAAAATTACAAAATTAGATTAATTAATAAAGAAGAAGAAAATTATATTATGATTTCTACCTGGATAAGGCTTCGATCGTTTGACATCTTTTGAATTTGAACTTGTTTGACAATCAATTAAATCACTAACATTAGCAATATGTTTATAAAGTTCTAATTCATCTGTCGGTGCTGATGATGCAAGTGCAATAGGAATATTTCGTTGTTTAATTAATTCAAATAATTCTCGAACACCAGAAAATGGTTTTATTTTATCAAGATATTTATCTTTGAATAATTTTGCTTTTCTTGCTTTAATATCTTCACTGTATTTTTTAATTTGTTCATCAGTTGCAAATACAGGTAATAATTGATCAGCAGCTTTACCGATTTGCATACGAACATCAGGTAGATTTGATTTAATGTTATAATATTCTAATGCATCATGCCAAGCTTTTGCATGATAATCAACAGAATCAATAAGTGTACCATCGACATCAAAGATTACCGCATCAAGTTCACGTCGTTTTGTTGAAATATAACGAATTGATAAAGGTAACTAAAGAAAAGTATTAAGATAAGAAATAAAAAAGAAAACAAAAATTTACGAATATAAATAATCATACTTGACGAAGACTTATTAATGATGAATAAGATCGAAACATTTTTATTGATTTGCGGATAACAGAAAATAAGTAAATTCAATATTAAGTAACAGTCGGCAATTATAGGACTGAGACATTGTCCAATGACCTTTATTGACCAGTACACATATGAATGGAAAAGAGGGCGCTATTTTCTTGCAATCTTTATCTAAGCTTATAGTGAATTAAGAACACGGCATAGGTCCCGAATAGACTGAAAAAAAATAAAACAAATTAAGCAACATGATTGGTCTATTTCGATTTAAATCGTCTTTTTGAGACGATTTATTCGTTAATTCAGTTTTAATTCACTTTGAATTAGTCGGTCTATTCGGGGCCATACATATTCAAACAACAATGTACACCATTGTGTTTTTATGTAGAAATCTATTTTAGACTACATAAGAATAAGAAAAGAAAAATATTTCTAACATCATAAAAAGAAAGTGAAATTTGACATGAGGTATGAAATTATATGCAATGATTTTTTGTTCATTCATTTTCTTGAGGCATTAAAGACAATAATTGATACTAAAAAGAAGTGAAGTACTTAGTGAAACGAAGAGAAAAAAGAGTTCGACGACGACAAAAATGCAAAACAAATAGAAAATGTCTTGAGAAAAATTCCAACATACTATGTAAGTTCAAATCATTTTTTTCCTTATTCAAACACCACGCACATCATGGACAGTAATAGAAAGACGATAACGACCACAATTGAGGCTACTATGCCATTTGAACATAGGAACATAATGTCACAGCAACCTCCATATGCTCATATGGTTCAGAATTTCATCCTTGTGTGGTTTAATCCCAATATCGATGTGATAAACCACAGCGAGTGTACTAATACCATCAGCAAATTAAAGGAAATGGTGAATAAAATACATCCATTCACTAATGTGGATGGAATGCATCGATTTGATAACCGACACTCAAGAAGAGAAAATATTTATGATCGTTTCTGATATCTTCGCGCAAACAACTCTTCCCATCGCTTATAACATTCTATAAGTCACTAATGTCTATATTTTGAGTAAAAGCCAAGCTGAACATGAAGGTTGGACTAATCAATCGTCAAAAATACAAGGATTCTTTGAAAACATTACTCCTATCTGTGAATCTCTTCAACAAGCGGCAAAAGAATGTGATCAAAACATGGTATCGATCAGTTTTCTCACAACCAGTAGTGAAAACAGAGAGTCAAATCTCTACCAATTAGAATCATCGTTTATGTATACTCAAATAATGAAGGAAATTTTATTCACCACTGATTTCAAACAACAACATATCGATAAAAATTTACTACTTGTTGTCATCAATTATTTGCCGCGAATTCTTTGAGGGAACTGCAAAATATCAGCAAACTCGAACGTGAATATCACGAACATGTTCCAATATGATGGTATACGTAACCATGTTTTCTTTATTCAATACTAAATCGATCATAACGCATGATGAAGATCGATCTCATCATAAGCAGGGATTTCTTTATTTGCCATCTTCACAATCACAATTGCCCAAATTCATGAACAACCGTTTGCTGGACAATCGAAGTTGAAGGCTGACCTTGATCAATTGGTCAAAAGCAGAGGTGAACTTTTATCATTTAATAATTTTTTTGTCGACTAGTATGTGGTGTCATGTATTTCTTAATTTTGCTCGTAGAACTATGCAATCGCGAGTCTTGTTGGTATTTTATTCATTATGAAAATTGATTCGTGCATTTGGTCAAAACCATTTACTCACATACATGATATAAGTTATTTCAAAGGAGAACAAGAAATTCTCTTCTCCATGCATTTCATCTTTTTCGCAGTGGATCAATGCAACAAATCGATGGAAACAATTGTCTTTGGAAAGTCGATTTAACATCAATCAGTGACAACGATCCAGAACTTCATACACTTGCTGAATACGTGCGCAAAAATACTCATACTTAGAAGAAAGGGTGGGACAAGGGGGAAACGGCGGATTTTGGATTTTTGGGATTTTTTTGGGATTTTTGGGATTTTTGGGATTTTTGGGATTTTGATAATCCCAAAATCCAACACCAATATCCTGTTGAAGATACAGAAATTTCGAGCTGAAACTTTGTCCATATGTTGGCTTCGTGGTTCTTAAAATATTCTAGAAGTTTCAGCGCCAACGGATGTTATCTTCTGGAGATAATACGATCGCAAGAAATACTCATATTTCACATCTTGGTCAGAAAATCCACTTTTATTGGACGTTGATTATCTTGAGAAGGAAACATCCGTTTGCATTGAAACTTTCAGGATATTTTAAGGATCAAAAGCTCTACATATGCTGGAA
>CAJNSZ010000001.1:597442-644985 GCA_905329745.1 Rotaria sp. Silwood2 | reverse complement strand
CCATTTTTATAAGAAAAAGTCGGATAGTCACGGGATTACACTTACTCGTGTATAGTTGCCCTTTAAAATAATCATAAAATCCTAATCATTTTAATCCTAATTCTGGAATTCACATGAGATTTTTGGGATTATATTGGATTTTTGGGATTATCATGGGATTTTCGGGATTTTTATGGGATTTTTAGGATTTTTATGGGATTTTTGGGATTATATTAGATTTTTGGGATTATCATGGGATTTTTGGATTTTTATTGGGATTCAAAATCCCGAAAATCCACCGTTTCCCCCTTGGGGTGGGATCGTTTGGGTGACATAATGATTATACGGGGCAGTTCAACAAAGCTCAAGAGATGTGTGACATTTCGCTTCATCAAACAACGACTGATTATGAAAAGTCATTAATTTACAGTATGCTCGGACGCATGAAGAAGCTTCAAGGTGAACATGCAGATTCTTATTGCCTATTATCAACAATCAAATGAAATCCTTCATAAGATTGCTCACCAACGGATGTCAATTTGAGTACTTCTTATCACAAGATTGGTTTGGTGTACTCAGAGATGGGCGACTATTCGCATGCATTTCTATTTCATTAAAAAGCATCGGAAATTCGTTAAAAAACTCTTCCTTCAAATCATCCTGATTTGGCTCTCTCTTACCAGAGATGGGCAAGTCAGAGGTTTTTAAGGTTCAAGCCAAGTGAAGTCAAAAAATAACTTGACTTGCCCATCTGTCTCTTACAACAATATTCGCTTGGTGTATCACAGTATGGGTGATTATTCGAATGCACTTTCATTTTGTAAACGCCGTCTTAAAATACTAGAAAACTTACTACCTGCAAATCATCCCAATATTATAAATCTTGAATATGTAAAAAAGAAATTGTGATTTTTCTTCTTGTTGCTCGAAGAAATAAATGTAAGGAAGAGAAAAGAATATTTTTCTTTCGTTTTTATTTGAACAGATATGTCTGCGCGCGTACGAAAGCGTCTGTCTTACTGATAACACATGTCTACTGGTAAAGTAACCGATGCATATTCAAATGAAGAAATGTATTGTAAATAAAAGATCTTCTTGTATAATTTATGTTTCAAAAGGAAGAGTTTCTCTGTGCTGAATATAGAGGATCTGACAGGCTGTTAGAAAAGTGAAAAGAAAATTGTTGAATTCACAAAGTGAATTATTCTTTTCGTTGCAATGTGACAACATATCATTGCATTATCAACTGGAAAAAAAGAAGACAATGTTCGTCGATCGAATAACAAATTTCTGGGTATAATTGGATTACTGTTATATTTGTAACAGAAAGAATAATTCAACTAAACATAGGAGCAATTCCTTGCATTGGTGAAAGAGAAGAATAATGGTTAAATACATTGAAAACGATGACTTCATATACGATTGAAGAAGATGACTATTTTGGGAGGCGAACTTCACACCTGATTGGTTTATTTATTCATATGTGCACGAATATACCTATCAACTATTTATTTAACGCGAGGGAAAAATAAATAATAAAGAGATGAATAAGAAAAACGGAACTTCAGTATTATCATTGAAATGAAATAAATAATGAATAGGATGATACATGTAACTATGATCATTCTCAATTAATGTCAATCTCGTTGTTATCTGTCATTGGTTCGAATAGTATCTGTTTGAGAAATAAAAGCAAATAAGTTCGAATTCAAAAATCGATGTATCACCTTATTGAACAATGAACATTGTTGAGAAAAGTGTAAAGAATACGCATATTGATTTGATTGTTTTTCTATAATCGAAATGTTAGAACTTCCGAATTATACTTTAACTTCTTCTTTTGTGTTTGAAATTTTATTTTAAGCGCAATTGAAAACTAGTGTTTTTTTCTTATCTTTTATGTTGTCTGTAGAAAAGTTCAAAAATGACTTTTTATCAACCAAATTTCAATAGGTTGTCTAAAACAAGTGAATAAATTAAAACTCAATAAAAATAATTTCATATATGCTTATGATTGCTGATTCGTACATCATTGATGTCTGAACTGTGTCAAGCTTTGATGCATATCTGCAGATTGATTATGAAGTGAAGCGAAAGTTTACGAGCATCACCCAATCAAAATAACTTGGTCAATTTCTAGGTTCACGTTTGAAAGAAGAATCATATTTTACCAAAACTTTATGATTTCTTCTTCAAATAAATTTCGTTTTAAGTCGATTTTCAATAACTAATAATAGAAAATTCTCAAATATATCTCTGAGTTGTTATCTATAGTTCAAACATTTCTCAAGTCAAATATTTTAAGAAAAATTCAGGTATCAAGATTTCTTGATGATGCTGGTGTCGCTAAACATGTTCCAGTCACATTTATCACGATTCTACGTAATTTCTATCAAATGAACAGTTTTTTGTCCGCTGAAAAATTTCATGTCTTCAATTTCATTCTGATATGTGCTATTTTTCCCATTCTTCTCTCAAGCAATCTTATATCTTCTAATTCTAAGATATTTTGAAACTTTATTTTTCGATTTACTTTGTTGTCATATTAATTCACCACCAGTCTTTGATTCATTCGGCGAAATAATTGTCTACAAAAAAATCAACAATCAACATTATTACAAGAAAAACAAAAATAATCTTTTGTACAAGTGCACAAATATTACAATAAATGATTTTTGTTTGTATCATCAACGTTCCGCAACAATTAACATTACAAAAAGTAACCATTCTCCCATGACCAACAAAAAAAAGAGCGAACGAAAAATATTTGTTAATATGCTATGTCAATAAGGCATAAGCATTTATTTTCTTTCAAGAAACATCTTCAACGATGGTAAAATTATTCATTCTTATATATTTTAAAGTCGTTGTTTGATTTCCTTTTAGTATTTGCATAACAATTTTTATTTGTCATTGCTTATATATTAATATGACCAGTTTCAATCATTTGCCTTCAAGTATTAGCTGATGATTCATTACTAGCTGAATCACAAATATCTAACTAAGAAATAAAATCAGGAAATGAAATGAAGAAGTTTCATCTCCATGTGTTGATGACTCAGAATTGGTTCATTATTAAATTTATTCATTGTAGTGAATGTTATACAAAGTCCAGCATGATATAGCTTAGATGAAGCTTCATCAATATATGCTTTTTGAATCTTGAACGATTAACTAAGCCATATATAATTCTATTCGTAACTTGTTTTCACATCAAATATAGGTGTTTGCGTATAAGACTTTTAATCATTTTCCATATGATGAGGATTTTTATGGAAACCCATATATGCTAATTGAATGAATTAGGCAATACTATTTTCATGATAGAATTTAAAAAAATATCCGATATAAAATAATATTTATCTAAATAAATAGAAATAAATCTTTTATAAACTTCACATTATCTTCAAGAAAGTGATCATCCAAGTCATTTTCTTGTTGAATTACAAGATGCCCCAAAAGTCATTATCACTTAACCAATGCATATGACTCCATTATTGGTGAGGCTTTATCTAATAATTTTTTGTTTGAAAGAGGAGACTAGTAAGTTTTTATTCATAGAGACAAAGTTCGCGAATGATCTTCGGTTTGATTTAAATAAATTATATTAGAAATGCATGTTCTATCTGTTGTAGTAGAATGATCTATGAATGAAAGTCTAACAGAAGACTTCCTTCTATACAGTTTCTCTGTGACTAAGATTTTAGCGCTGGAGTGTGACCAATTATGAGTAAGGAAGAACCATTTAGAATTGGTTGGTATCAGATAGATTGAGTAATGCGACGCACATTCGTTTATCTACCGCGTATTAATCGTAGTTTCTAGCAAGTGTTTATTACGCTCAATGCGTCGCAATTATGCGCAACTGCAACTCAGTTGTCAAAAAAGTGCCAACATGGAAAAAAACTGAACCAAAAACCTTCTAAGACCTTAATGAATAGCAATCAAGAACTGAAATTGAACTGATAATAATAAGTTACAAAAACAATGTAGACAATCAAACTTGCAGTCAATACATTCTCTTTGTAGCTACTATTAGTTGTCAAATGTGCTTTCAAAGCTTTGTATCTTGAATCAGTAGTCAACTGGACACTAAAATAAAATGTGTCGAAAGTAATAGCGTTCCAGGTTCAATCGCCAAAATGTGTCGCAATAAGATTGTGTCACATGTAAATTTTTCACGGTCTGTCTGCTGTCTATTCATTCACCATTTTATTTTGCGCAAACAGCTTCATATGGATAACTCGACTGAACATACGAAACTCATATATTTCCATATTAATTAGTTTTCTAGATTATTTATCGATTATTTATTGATCGAGAACATGCTGATCTCGATCAATGATCGAAAGAGGACTATCCTGAGGCAGTCTGATGGAGTTCGGACAAATTTCAGGATCTGACCTGCTTGAGTTTTCAGAGTATGAATAATTAATCGGAAAAATGTTGAAGAAAGTGTCATAATTTGCTTGTAGAGAAGAAAATGAAAAATGCGCTGCATAATAGATTCGAACCACGTTTTCCAAATGTGTTACATATGTCGTACAAGAATGTGTCATGCTGTCACTGGACAAAATGTTTCGCAAAGTATGGCACATTTTTATCTTTGTGTGTATCTCTAAATTCTTCGTATATGTCTGTTGTTTATAGCTGCTCTTTCTTAGCTATGCAAGGCACGTACCAGTTATCTCTCAGAATAACAATGCATCTCATATTAATCAATCTATGTATGAGATTAGATAACAAAAAAGAAAGACACTCGATTTCAAATAGAAATGGGGATCTAGGTGGTCATTAGAATTATTCATGTAAATACATATGTATATACCAGCATTTTTTTCGGATAGGAGTATCTACGTGTTTATCATTATATGAATGGCCCTAGAGCTCGCATCTCCCCAAAACAGGAGTCTATATAGCTGTATATAACAATAGATAATTATCATGATTTATGAAACGACACGTCTTGAGAATGGAAGGATGAAGAGTCTGTAGGTTGTGGATTGTGAATCATTTACTAAAAACTCCGTGTAACATGAATGCATGTCGCTGACCTACGATTAAGAAGATGGATGAGATATTTCATTGATAGTAAGACCGTCTCCCCGTTGGTTCTGTACAGAAAGAGGCTTACTTTGCTAGATCCCTTAAACCCGCTGTTCGGAAACAGTCGTGTATCAATTTTTTCCAAAATTCAGTTTGAAAGGAAAAACTTCATAAAATCATTGATTTGCCCTCTTGCGTTTTTTTCATTTAACTTCTATGATTAAACGATAATCTCTACATCACTTTAAGTTCGTCATCTATTGATTATAAATATAGGTTTTTCTTGAAAAAAGTTTTCGAAAGCATCCATTTCATTGAAAACTCTGCTAAAATCGTACGTTTGTTATCTAGTCATTACACATGGAACAAGAGGTATACAAAAATGATGAAGCATTGGTATATGGTTCTGTATTTGCCATTGAAATTTGTAAATAGATGATCGCGTTCTAATTGAGGATATAATTCATCTTGAGAAAATTATCTCCGTATTGGTTGATCAATTATTTTCTTTTTGTTTTCTCTTTATTTACATGGAGGCACTTCTTTGCTCATGATCAAGCATCGTTTGGTTGATATTTTTAAAAATGAAGATGATAATTTTTTGCTTTCAAAGAGTCATCTGCAGAATTCTCGTTGATTAATCGGTGTAGTATTTAAAACACACGTAAGTCATCCTTTAGAAACGATATGATTTTTAATGGACGAATCTAATTGTAGCTCGATTGAATAAAACAAAACGATGAACGATATACTTAGGACATGTCAAAACTATTGAAATGTGCAGCTATAGCTTCAAAGAAAAGAGAAAATCAAATTTTTATTTCTTCAAAACTTAAATATAGTGATCCTAGTTATTGACAAATGATTTAACTTATTGTATTGATTTATCAGGAAGATATATGGTAACCACACATTCAAGCATGTCTTGCTTTTGGTTAGAATCACTAAAGTAATTCGGAATTTCTATCATTCACTTGATTTTATTTCTGTGTATCGAATAATCCTCAATCATTAGAAAATGGAAGCTTGACATAAGTCATTCTTTGCTTTTGGATTCATTCAAAAGAACTTGTAAAGAATAATGAGTATTGTGATTATGATTAACGGAGCATTCTTGTTTTACATGATCGGTTAAAGCAACGGTAGTTATTCTAGAAAACCTATTGAGTGGTGTATTGAATAGAAAACACATGTTTTCAAACCATACGAAGGAAAGTCACTTTGATAGCTGATCAGATGGCATGTTACAAGGAAATTTTTCGAATTTTTCCATACATATTCCAATTTGCTCAACCGATCAAAAATCATTTCGCCTGACTGGGTTTCTGAGGAGTCGTCATTTTTTAATCTGCTAGGTGATTATAAATCGTTCTTTCAATGACGATACGACTCATACCAGTTGAAACTTGCATTATTATCAAAATTAATATGAGAATCATCCTTACTGGAGTAATGACCTTATTTAGTATTTTCGAGTGTTGTCTTAGTTATAAGTTTATCTTCAATCTCTTTTACACCTTCAGAATATAATGCTAATCATTTTCTGGGTGTACTAAAAAATAGAGAATCCCAGTCAAAAGCAGATATTGATTCAGTGTAGCTTTTTCTGTTAAGTATGATGTGTGGCATGTATTTTAATACAAGAACGAAAATGCTCGGTCTTTCCAAAATATATGGATGGAGCAATTACATTGATATTTTCACGTAAAAATTAACCCAAACTGTTTTATTTCTCTAGTATGTTTAAGTCTTAATTCCTGATGCTTATGCTTATGATTATAATCTATGTGACAGGTTTGTATTGGATAGCTATTGACCAATCATTTTGAGACATTTTGCTTGAGTATTTTGTTTCATAAGAAATATATTTTTATGTAATTAAAGAAAATTTAATTGTTTAATAAATATTGCATTTGGTTTTGTTAATTTATTTTTGGCATTGTTGTTTGTTGTTCAATCTGCGTTGCTAGGACACAGGCTTTTATTGAGGCTTGCCAAATAACTCAATCACAAGATATGGAATGTTGAAAAGGATAAGTTCCTTTTTTAATAATCCTCTCGATTTTTCAAGGTTCATAAATTTTTGCAAATAATGAAAATTTGATTTCTTTCATTTTCTCATGCATGATTAATATCTTTCATTTTTTTGTTTTAAAGGCGTAAAAGATTCTTTTGATACCTATGGCTTTAATGAATTCAAATGCAATGATCAATCTCAATCGAATGACATTTTTAATGTCAATTTCCGAAATAACACCACAATTATTCATATCAGGTTTATTTCTTATGAAAATATTATCTTATCTTAATTTTTTTAATATTTTCTTCAGGTCAAATGGCTGCAACTGTTGAACAAATACAAAAATTAGGTATCACTTATATATTGGTAAATATTTTTTTCTCAACAAAAAAACTGAAAATTTAATTTTTTATATTTCTATTAAAAGAACGTTGCTATTGAATCTACTCCTATTGTTTATCCGAAACCTATCAAATTAGAAAAATTTGATATTATTGATTTTCCAACGGCTCCTATAAGTAATTATTTTAATATATTAACAGATAAAATGCATACTCATATTACTACCAATAAACAGAATAAAGTACTTGTTCATTGTATGGCTGGTATTAGTCGAAGTAAATAAAATCATATGTTTTTCTTTTCTTTTTTTAATAGAAGTTTTTTTTTCCTTAGGTGTAACAATTGTTTGCGCTTATTTAGTTCGTTATATGAATATGACTTTACGAGATGCATATTTATTATGTAAAAGACATCGGCCAATTTGTTTTCCAAATTTAGGTTTTTGGAATCAACTTATTTCATATGAATATCAAATAAGAAAGGAAAATAGTGTTAAAAGTAAGTTTATCTTGTCTGAATTTATTAATAGAATATATTTATTTGTTTTTTGAATTCTTATATAGGTTTCTAGAATAATAGAAACCATTTAACAGTACATAATCAAATATGTTTAAAGACATAGATTTACATATATAGTATTGAAGATGAGACTATTTTGAATACTCTAGGCCATGTATGCCCAATAGCTGTTTTGTTAAGTCGTATAATAAGACTTGTCAAATAAAGGAATACATAAGAAATTAAATTTATTCTATTTTGCTTCATGTCTTATTTGGCTTGTGTGACATTCATACTTTTACTTCTGTAAACGTAGAAAACTAAAGTGACATGAATTCAATTTCACCTTTGTCGATCTGTTAACCACTATATGCTTGTAAATAATATTTTTAATGGATACTTCTGTGAGTAATCAATCTGAAAAAAACATGAGGGTTTTTAGAAGATCTTTTAGTTTGTAGACTTCGTTGGACTGATCATTTTAATAGAAAAAAAAATATTCAAATTTACTTAATAAATCATGATGCAAAGTGAAAGTACTCGAAAACGTCAACTAACACTCAGCAGCAGTAAAGAGTAGCCGAAGTTTTTTCTTCAGTATTTTAGTTCTAGCACGATGATTTATTGAGTAAATTTGAATATTTTTTTTTACCAAAATGATCAATGAAACGAAATCTACAGACGAAAAAATCTTCCGAGAACCTTATGTTTTTTTGCAGTTGATTACTCATGAAAGTATCCATCAAAAATACGATTCGCAAACATTTTATTGTTGCTATTATGGTAGAATATCTAAAAGATTTTCTTCATAAGAAAAACTTTAATTTGATCTAGAAGATGAAAAACTCTATCTAAAAAAGAGATTCAAAATTGACATTTGACAAGAATATCATATGAGAACTACATGTATCACTGTAATCTTAATGATAGAATAATTTAATAAAACTGTCAACAGCATGTGTTACAGTAGTAAATTAACATATAATGACTTTGACAATTTGATAATATGATGTCTTTAATTAATTGTATGTTTAAAACCTTCGTATTTTTAATCTGACATAAATGTGCACGATATTTATCTTCTCATTTTATTCTTCTTTCATTGAATAAATGTTTTTGATAAGTTAATTTTCTTCTATTCAGTGATTCCAACACAATTTGGTCATGTTCCTGATGTTGCATTTGAAGAAATTAAACAAATGCGTAATCAACAACAACAACAACAACAGCCGGCATCATTACCATTTTTTGCTCCAACATTTGCTTCAACACTTAATAATCCTAGTATTAATAGTTCTACAACTAATGATACATTATTTTTATCATCAAGTCAATCTCGACCAACAGCTCGAGATATAACTATAACAAATTCAACTGGAACAACACGATCTCGTTCATTAGCTTCAAATGCAGTCAATCGACCAACAATCATGGCAAATTCAACAAATGTTAACAATTCAATTTATCAAACACCATTAGTTACAACAAATAAACAATTATTTTCAACGCCAACACGATACGGTATAAGTCGTTTAAATCCATCAATGACAACAATAAATAGTTCTCTTCCATTAGGACCAACTTCATCACAAAATTCCTATGCTAGTACTCGTACATTACCAATAACTACTTCACCAAATATAAAACAACGTAATAATCATTATCATCAACCAGCAACTGTCACGGCTACTTTATCAAATACATCAACAAATAATGAACAACAACGTTCACATTATGAAACAACATATCGATCTAGTTTTATTAAGCCATTAGTACCTTAATACAAAGAAGAACAAAAAGAATAAAAAAAGATATATATTTTTATTTTATTATTATTTTCTGATAATTTTTTTGAATGATTTACAAAAAAAGAATGATATGCGCCTACCCTAACGTGACAAATATTTGTACTTTTTTTCTTCTTTCATTTTGTTTTTGCAACAATTATTTTCTTTAGGCGTCAGATGAGTATCTTCTTCCGTTTGTTTTTGATTTGTTAACCTCATTTGTGTATCAAACTCGGTGCGTGCATATGAAGAAGATTAAAAGAAAAATATTATGAAACAATAAAATAATAATAAAATTATATTTTCTTTTTCATTTTAGAAAAAAAAAGTGTGCGTATGTGTATATATGTATAGAGTTTTCTAAATAGAATATGTTGGGTATTACAGAAGTTATTGATAATTTGTATATATCTGGTCTTGAGTCCCGTCAAGCGATATTAAATAAAGGTATTCGTTGTGTTATTAATATATCATCCGAATGTCCTATGCAAGATCTTGGTCCAACAGTTGAATATGAAAAAGTAAGCATACTTGATTTACCAACAACATCAATACAACCTTATTTTGATCGATTAACTGCTCGTATACATCAAAATTTACAACAAGGAAAAAAAACACTTGTTCATTGTTATGTTGGTCGATCAAGATCAGCAACTATTATTTTAGGTAAACAAATAAACATAAATTAAATTAATGAATATTCTTTTTTTTTTATTTTTTTTTTAATTCAACGGATGTTTTTTTGAAATTTATTTTTAAAGAATCCTTTACAATAAGATAGAATTTTGCCCGTGTCTCTCTCCTAAAAGTTTATATAGTGGATTTGGTTTTTATCAATGATAAGAAACCAATATAAGTCATCAGTTTGTGCATCTGAAATACATGAATGTTGACAATTTGGGCTTAAAATAAATGTTTTCTCTCCAGACGTACTGTTGACATAGAATACTGCGGCTAAATGTGTCTTTCTTTACTCCAAAAAAAGAAATGCATATAAGAATCTGATAAGATATTTTTCGCCAGTACGAAATATATGGGTCAGAGTAGGGCAAAATTGACATTACTATAATTAGACCGTGATAATGCGATCGCTTTTTCTCTAAAACACAAAAAAACATGCATTTCTTATAGAGATAGGAATAATTCGATTTCAAACCGAAATTGATTTCTTAGAAATTCGGCTAATATTTTCTCCACATATTCACTTGTTTGAAAAAGTTCGAAAAATTATTCAAATGTGGAATTCTTGATATTTATCTGATATAAAACACTCTCTGTTTAGTTAGTTTTTGACTTGATTTCAGCTCTGTGGATGAAAAACAATGCTCGAAATAAAATTTCGATATCAAAACCGAGTAGAATGATATTTGTTTTGACAAAAAAAGATTTTTCCACAAAAATATAGCTGTACTTCTTTCCAGTAATTTATTCAAAAAATTTTCCCTCTGGTCCCTGCGGGATATTTTTTTTTGTGGAAAATACGGCACTAGTACAATTCGTCGCACATCCATTGTAGTGGATACATTGATTGAATTAAGTAATTTAGTTTAAAATGTTATACAATTAATCGCCTTAAAAAAAAAGTTTGTTTAGACTCATAAGAATCTTTTTTCATAATACAATGATTTTCTCAAAAATAAAATAGAGATATCAATTTAAAGCCTATTTTAAAATTTAATTAAAAAAATTGGAGNATATATATATATATATATGTTATAAACAAAATTTTTTCTCTATGAACTGAAAGAATAATTTAACTTTTTTTTGTTTGTCTTCTGTATATGAAAATATTGATTTGAATTATCTAGTTATTCTTCGGTTAATTCTATGTTCTTTTTTTTTTGTTCTCTTTGTATAGCAAAAGAAAAATCATTTATAATTAGATGAAATATATAGATTTATTAATTTACATTTGCTTTTTAGTCTTTTAAATCAATATTTGTTAAATGAATCTCATATATTTAGGTGTAATTTTATGACAATAAAATTATACACTTAACTATCAAAGACTGAGTTCAAAATATAATACCTAATTAATTGTAAGTTCTAACGAGAATAGAATATTAGGACCATTTGGAATCATACATATGGGCAATAATTATTATGCTCTATGCAGAGAACGATGGATTTTATCTGTTAATGCATTTATTTTACATGTACCCTCGGCTACTTAATATTCATGGTGCGTCTTGAATTTATGGATCATTGAAAAGAGCATCACTGAAAGTATTTAGATTACATGCACATGTTGAATAATCGTTATTTCTAATGTATCGTTTATAATTCAATTGATATAGAACTAGAAGAGATTGTGATTATTGATAATAATCAGTAGGTCAGCAAAAATAAAAGACCTGATTTAGAATATAAAACCGTTTTAAATATTAAGAGAAGAACATGTAAAAATTGCATAACGAAAAAGTATTGTGTGTGGGGTTTTAATTGATATCGATGATTAATATATATATATATAGTCTTTTTGATTGGTCTAAAGTGCGCACTTTAGTTTTTGAGAGTAAGACACATTTAGGTTGTCAACAGTTTATGCAATCGAAATCAAATAATTTTTGTTGAACGAATCAATTTAAGCATGTGTCTGGAAGTATTTTAAACTTAATCAACAATGTTAATGGAACAATTGCGAGATGGGGATTAGTGCGTATGATTTGACGATGAATTCTGCTGTTAACCAACACATTCATAAAATACAAAAAACAATTTCAACAAATAAAACAAAATCGATGACGACACATCAACTCTTATTTAGTACCTTTAAATCAGTGGTTGATCTAGTCATTTTTAGGCATTTTCTGCTGAGAAAAAACGAAAAATATTTCGAAAGGGAAAGGCAGCCGCCCCCAGGTATCCTTCTCGACTGAATTCGCCACTGCTTGAAACATCCTTTCATCGAATCTCATGAGTATGATTAACTTAGTACATCGTATGTCTGTATTTATATGAGCTTAAATTTTGTTAATGTGTAAAAAAAATGTTTCAAAAATTTGTTTCACGTTTTTCTCAGAAAATCAGTTCGACTTCTTATCTCTAGAGAAAATTTGGCTATTTTCATAAAAATTTATCAGTTTGATTGAGAATTTCATGACTTCATATCTGTCACAACATTAAAGCAAGGAGAAAACCAAAGAAAAAGCATCACAATAGTCGCTAAACACAAGCATCTTTTCAAAACCAAAAAAAAAAGAAAATATTGAAGTGCTCAGTGGAGATAGCAATGTGTCGTTGAAGATGTCACAGGCTTCAAAATGTCTCTCATGCACATACTGATATTGTCCTAGCTTTCACCACGAAAGTGATACAAGACTGAACGTTTTTTTCTACATATGGCTATACACTTATTAATGTGTTTACAAAGTTTCAACTTAATATCATCTTCTAAATTGAAGATCTTCTTCTGAACGGGAGAAGAGCTCAGAATGTAAATCAAGAAATGAGATTATTTTATAGAAAAGACCTTACTTCACTCTCAAACATTATTTATTTAATGTTATATACTATTTTCATATCGCATACAGTGGTGTCACGGATGATAAAATGCGACTCTACCTTGACATATATACTTGTTTCTTTCTTTAATACAGGCTCGATTCACTAAATATATAGATATATTTCAAAATACTTTTCAAATTTTAATCAACAAAAACAAAGATTGTCTTTCACTACGAAATTCATACTGATCTTTCTTTTTATTATTTTTTACAAATATGTCATATTGAATGACCTCCTTCATTTCTTCAAAACGAAACGATTATTTTATTGACAAGTCTCTCTCTATACATGTCTTTATCTCTCTATCAATTGAAACGTAAATGATACGATTACTAGGCGTAACAATTGTTCAACATGTGAATTTAATCCATATGTATTTTATCAATCCAATTTTTATATTTCATGTCGTCAACAAGATCAAAAATATTTTTACTGATGTTGATCTTTGTAAAATTCATTCATGCTATGATAAATCTTAGTGTTGTTCACAGTAAAACAATGAATATTGTTCTCCAATGCCAACTGTCATAATGTCTTATCTTTCCAACTATTATTCAGATGCTAATTGTAGACAAAGAGAAAATTGTTGTAGAAACATATAAACTAGCGAGAGAACGTTTTCAATTGATCAATCACTTTTATATTTGAACTCTATTCATAACATAAGCTTCATTGAAATCTAAAAAACCTCAAAAAAATAAGTTTAGTTGGATCTTCTGTTCAGAGTTATAGGCATGTTACTAGAATTTTAGTTTCTGACATGGCATATACTAACAAATTAAATGGCAGTATTTTCAACCTGAGATTTTACCCACAGACAGGTCTATTTGTCAGTAGAATGCTCTGAAAGTTTTAGCGCAAATGAATTTTTCCTTCTCCAGTTGTTAAAGTCCCAGAAAATAGTAAATTCTAGTATCTTTCGTGAGATATGAGTGATTTTTTGGAACTGTAATATCTCTGGAAGAAAACGCTCTTTTCAGCGAAAACTTTCCGAGAATTCTACTGACGAATAGATCTGTCTGTGAGAAAAATCTCAGACTGAAAAAGCACTATTCGATTCGGCAGTATGTATCATAGCTGAGACTAAATCTCTCGTAAAATGCCAGTAACTTTATATAGGAAGCCAAAAAGGACTTATTCTTTCAAGGTTTTTCATAGTTCATTAGAGTTTAACTTATGCACAGATATTAAATTCAAAAGAATTGATCAATTGAAAACATTTCCTCGTAAGTTATATGTTACCTTTGTTTCCATAATTGTTGCAATCAAATAAGTGATTTATTGTTTTTTCAAGAATTTTAAAAACGAATTCTTCTACAAACAAAATCAATATTTCAATTGACTTTATTCTTTTTTATTCTCACATTTATCATATAGAAATGAAATGAACATATTCCCTAAAGCATTTCATGTTGGTATTTTCTTTTCGTACAATGTCGGTCGATGAACAAGATGTTTTGTTGCTCCTCCTGAGTGTCGTCTTTTTCTTTTTAATGTCTTTTATCGTTTGAATAGTATGCTTCAAGCGCCGTTCATTTATAGACATGTATGCATGAGAGATATCACGTCTTAGCATTTCTTTTTGTTTTTTTTTTCTTCTTCTATTGTTTGCTCATCAATTTATCGTTTAATCGTTTTTGATTTTTTTATTTTTTCTAGCGACAAATCATCATTATTATCGTCATCAGTTCATCAAGAAACAAGAAAAAGAAAAAGAAAAAGAACATAGAGATATAGGGGATGTCTCTCAAACGACGTACCTTTACACACGTTCATAGCCTTAAGACACAAAAATAAGATCTATATGCACTTTGATGTTTTTGAATGTCGTCTTTTCTTGTGACAATATGTATTGAGCAAGTGTATGATGTCTTTTGAGTGAGTGATTGATTATTGTAATGTCGTTTTACTGTACTCAATTAGTTAATGTTAGAAACTTGATGCTTATATGTTAATGGACGTGAACAACTAGTTCGAAAGAATGAATAATGAAGAGCATATATAATTCACACAATCGATCACAAATTTATATATATATATATACATATGTGTGGAATAATAAGTCAGGTGCAATTGATTTAAATTATCTTATAAGAAGGCAAGAGAGAAAGAGAAAGAGAATATAAGCTAACATTTCCGGTAAATCACTTGTTCAATCTAAAGAATGTTGATACTTAAACTTGATCAACATTGCTGAAGAGTCTTCTTAGTTTCTTGAACAATTTTACAGGTGAAAAATGAGATCAAATTTCTCGATTGTTGTTTATTTTTTTGTATTTGAAAAAAACAAAAAGAATGTTATCTATCCATTGTCTTTTTCGTTTATTTGTTTAAGAAGAGTCTAGTCGTTCACATTTCTCTTTTTTTCATTTTACTCTCTTTCAACTTGTCTTATTCTTTGTATTCGCTCATTAATCAACATTTTAAAGCGCTTTTGTATATTATATCGAAAGAAAAAGTAGGCAGGCGGTAGTTTCAAGGGCTAACGAAAGAGATCGATGCTTTAGATACGTTCATATATGTATAAAATGATGAGTGATGTCCCATCAGTAGTAAGAGAGAGAGAGAGAGAAAAAAAGAGTTCGTTGAATTTGACAAGAAGGATCACTTGTGTATGTATGCAGTACGAGAACGACTGACCGATCATTTTCACACATCTTTCTCTTTCGATGCGACGATAAGTAAATTTTGACATTTTTGTGTCGCGATCTATACGTGTATATAAGAGACACAGAGAGAGAAGAACAGTAAGACCGACAACAAATTTGTAATTTGATTCATTCCCATGTTTGATGATATACCGTTCAATGTATACTTCGAACTATAGAGTCACATTTCTTCTTCTTCTTCTCTATACTTATCAACTATTAATCACTAATATATGTTTTTTTTTACAAGAATCTTATTAAATTTTGCCATATATATATATATTATCATCTTTCTAGTAAAAATTGTAATTATGTATATGTACTTAATGATATAATTTTTTGACAATAAGAACATATAAGATGATGAGCAGAAGTGTTATGATGTAAGAAACTAATTGTCTTTTCTTTGCATCGAACGATAAGTGTGAAAAGTACTCAATGTTTACACCATATACACAAATGAACTTGCTTCTGTTTATCATTGCATATATATATATATCCGAAATGGAAATGACGATCGATGATGATGATGATGATGATACACTAGCCAATTAGGATTTATATATTAGTGAGAGACAGACTTTTTTTTCCCATTATCGATCATCGATGCGCTCTATTGATATTGCTGATGTTGCTATACATTCCATCTAGTCAAACTGATAGACAGGCAAGTGAGAAAGGCGTGTCTGTCGATTAACAACAATTAACACGAGTACTATTCGT
Organism: Rotaria sp. Silwood2; assembly: GCA_905329745.1. Taxonomy (NCBI): domain Eukaryota; kingdom Metazoa; phylum Rotifera; class Eurotatoria; order Philodinida; family Philodinidae; genus Rotaria; species Rotaria sp. Silwood2. Next base: position 628,435 of record CAJNSZ010000001.1, on the reverse strand, counting down.
TGTGGTAGCAACAGAGGAAAAAAAAGAAGATGAGGATCATCGATAGTATGTGCGTGTTGGGGATGGTTCACCTACCAAACACCATACATATATATATAGATAAGTAACAATCACCATACACATTTCAATGTGATGTGATGTGATGATGATCGCGCGTGCGTTTGCATACCAAACAAGTTGACTTTGCTCGTGCACGCACGCGCACATCCATCAGTCTCAGTTTCATTTCTTACTATGAGTAATAAATATACATTCCTTATTCATACATACTTTCTGTCTATAAGAAAAGATAAGTAATATATATATATATATTGAATCGATATATATATATATATACAATTTACAGATGATGACAATAATAACAAAAACTACTTAATTCTAAACAGATGAAAAAATAATCTTGGACATTGTACTTTATATGAAGGCTTTCTCTGTTTTTCTCTTTTTTTTTTGCATATATATATTCTATCAGGTTAAAAATAAAAAACGAAAGAATTTGATATGCAAAAAAAATTCTCTTTTATTGATATCACTAACGGATAATGTGTTCAGTCCATTCACACATCTAAGTAGTGGGCGTCTCTACAATTCCACTTGACACGTCAATCTTAAGATCAAATAGTGATCGCTACCGTTATGATGATGATGGTGATGAACACCGTACGTGATTCTTTTTTTGTTTTCATGCTTCAACGAAATATAAAGCAAAGATGATGAGATCACCTGCCTTTTAAAAAATGAATTCTATCCTTTTTCTATTCCCTTAAGATATGAAATAAAAAAAGAACAAAGATGAATATATATATATAGTAAGGCATTATCATGAATGCGGTAGTATTGATAGAACAAGACTATACAATTTCAATTTCTTCTCTGATGGTTTTGCCAAAGGGCAAAATATATCATGCCATATTATTCCAGTAGTAGTATCTTGAGAACAGCGAAAAAACAATTCATCGATTGGACGAATATTCTTTATGTAAAATGATTCTTCTCCTTTTTTTTCCTCACTTGAATATTTATTTGGCCAACAGCACGAGTTGTCCATCTTCATCATTCGTTCGTTTTATTCTTATTCTGACCAACCATTCTACATCATACACACGATCTCGCGTGCGTAGATATGTGTGTGTGTGTGTGTGTGTGTGTGTCGAGACACACGAGAGAGAGAAAGAGAGCTAACAAAAAAAAAAAAAAAGAAAACGTACAAGGAGAAAAGAGAGAATAATTATAGTGCAATTGCCAAGACAACGAATCAGAATACATACATATATAGATAGACATACGAGTATATCACTTCTCAAAAAATATTAGATCCTGTTCACGCGTATACGCGACTATTCATATTATAACAAGAAAATAAAAAAGAAATGCCTACTGATCGTTTTGCACCTTATCCATTACCATCTCATATTAATCACAGTGAATATCGAAAGGTAAGAAAAAACAAAATGAATAATTGATTAATGTAAAAGAAAATTTGCTTTTATTAGAATGCAAAACCAATTATGGAAAAACGAAGACGAGAAAGAATTAATCGAAGTTTGGAAGAATTAAAAAATCTTATTCTTGATAATGCAACAACAAATGTAAGTAACAATAAAATTTATTTTCTATTGTAAAAATTTTAATAATTTATCTTTTAGAATGTACGTAGTCATAAATTAGAAAAAGCAGATATTCTTGAAATGACTGTTAAACATTTACGAGCTGTTTACAAACATAAATTAGCTAGTAAGAAATTAAACAAAAAGAAAAAAATTATTTTCCCATGTAAAAAAATTGTTTTTTTTTCCTCTAGCTGCTGCTGCTGTTGATCCAACTATAGCTTCAAAATATCGTGCTGGATATGGTGAATGTGCTAATGAAATCATACGATTTTTAACTACAACACCAAATGCTGATTTAGAATTAAAAACTAAACTTATATCACATTTATCAGCTCGTATACAAAATCTTTCATCATTATCAATTTTACCACCTATTCAACCATCATTATCACAAATACATCCAACAACTAGTTTATTAACAAAAACTGATCGTTATTCAGTTAATTCATCAACAAATAATCAGTATATTTTTATTTTACCTCAACAACAACAATTACAACAACAAAAAATTCAAAATTTATCAACAACATTTGATGATGATGTTGATTGTAATTCAACATCATCAAATAATTCAAGTGATTGTGAATCAATTAAATCAGAAACACGAACAACAACAACAACAACAGACAGTCTAACAAGTACAATGATTGAATCGCCATCAAAAGTATGGCGACCTTGGTGACCTATAAAACGTTTAATTTTTGCTGTTGTTGTTGTTGTTTTATGCATTGTTATTTTGTGTACATTTAAGAAAAAAAAAGAAATGTGTCTGTATGCAATGTTAATCCGTATCTTCGACAGTTTATTAGAAGGTGATGAGATGCGAAAGTTAATTTGAAAAAATGTTTACACCTATATATATATATATACATGTTTAGTATGGTTATATCTATTGCTCCTGATCTTTTTACGATATGTATGATGAGTGTATTATAATTCTTGTGTACACATAGACAAGGTGGAGAAACAAGTGTTGAGATGCGCTTATTTTAACGAGATTTCAAATCATATGAATACACTTGAATATGAAATAGAGATGCATTAGTCCTATGTTAGTTCTTTACTGTCTCAATTAACTTGACGTTTGGTTGTTTTCTTTTTTTTTTTTTTTTTTTTGTGTTTTGTTTCGACGATATGACAACGACAAGTGTAGAACAATCAATCTTCGATATTGATGATAATGAGAACAGGCAAAACTTAAGTTAAAAACAAAGTAGAAAAACGAAAGAAAGAAAGAAAGAAGTTTTGAGATATATTAATAATGACTTGGATGAATAATGACTTGAAAATGAGACATTTGTATATGCATAGTAGATAGAGATTGCAAAAAAAAAATATGAACAATATCAATGACTAATAGGTGTGTTCGTATTATTCTATAAGAGATAGTATTTTATCATCTTATAATAGTTTCACAAATGAATATTTAAATAGTAACGCGATCATTTAATCAAAAAGTATAGATTCTACCAAAAAAAAATAATTATTAAAATAGAATCGTATCAACTGAGAAAGTTCTTTTTTTTTGAAAACATAAGAATTCGATGTTTTTTTGGTAGAAAAATGAACATACATGAAATAGAATTTAGAAGCAAGGCAGGATATATATGTACTTGTTTTTTTTCTTTAATCAACTATTCTATATCTTCAGTCGACCAATAATAGAGTATTCGTATTTTATACCAAATCAATTACTAACGTTTAAAACAAAAAGGTCGCAATTGATGACAAGCATAATCGAAAATATGTATTACTACGGTAATTGTAAACGAATATGAATAATGGGCACATCTTTATACTGATTGGATGATTTATACATAGAGCATTGCGTGAAGGTGAGGACGTCGTGATTAAAGTGAAGATATTCATAATTTTCAATCAATTCGTCAAATAGCTAATTTGCTTTGACAGAAGAAAAATCATTGAACAAATCTATCATAAGAAAGATTTATTTGTTATAGGATTATGATCAACATATGAATAGATAAGGTTTTCAGAAAGTTAACACAATAGTTGATGAGACTTATGATTTGAATAATTTTTTTTTTGTAATCTTATCGTGGGTTGATATGTTGAGTCGATTGCTAATGAAAGCAAAAAATATATACAGAAATATCTTAGCAAGTATTTGTGTACAACTGATTAAGTGATAAACTGTATTTGCAGGTTATCATAATAAGTAACTAAGAGAATATGCGTCACGATTCTAACAGTTCTTTTTTGTAAAATTGTTGCAGCTATTTCGAACCATAGCGTTATCCTCCTGGAATAATATTATTTCCAACTCTACATCTTCTAGTAGTTTCATATTGGTTGTAAATTGGGCAATACGATTGCACGATTGTCTTCTAATATTCAACAGTATTGAAGTCAGTCTTAAAAAATATTTCGTTAACGCGTTCAAGTTTGAACTTCTGATTAAAAGAAAATTCATCTTTCAATTACTACCCAACGATTTGTAATTTAGGCATTTTGACTGGTCAACATATGATCGATCAACATAGAACAATAAAATTTCTTTTTTGTCGAACGTGTAGTTGGTAAATGGATTCCATTTATAAAGATGTTAAGTCGCAAGCATCTCTCTCTCTCTCTCTCCATTGCATTATAGTTTGGACAAAATTATCCTTAATTTACGTGATTAAACAAAAGAGTATATGAATTGACACTCATCATTATCAAACTTTTAACTTATGTTGCTTTAGTCGAGCTTCATGCGAACTCATAATACTAAAGGCATATATGAAGTACATACAGTAGCGTTCAAAATTGATCATATACCTAACCCATCGTCTTGTTTTTCTAATATCTTAAGATGGTTTCATCATATATTTACTATGTCAAACTAAAAAAAAACTAAAAATGATGCATTTCGATAGCACTCAGCCATTTTTGTGCGTGATTTTTACAAATAATGACTGTAAAAGTAAAATCTAGGCAGCTTCGATTAGTTTTGCAATCTTGCTTGGAAGAGTTTCTTTCCATTCGCCGTCATGAGCAAGAATAATACCAACTGTTCCATTAGACTGTTCGACCCATTCACGAGATCGTCTAATAGTTTCCTTAGCCGTGTCGAGATCTTCATGCAACGATGTACCGTCTTCGTATATAGCAATTTGTTCCTTGCCAAGTAGTATTTGTTTGGAGTGACAGCAGTCACCACCAAGAATGACCATTAAACCATCGTTCAATCGTACTGCTGCCATCATATGTCCTATAACATGACCAGGTGCATGTACGAAATAGAGTGAGCCATCTTTGAAGAAGTCGTATGCATAATCAAATGTAGCCAACGGTGACATCCATTCGTCTCCACCGATTGGTGGGAGCTCCAATGTCTTTATGTTCCCAGAGAAGTGTTCTGCATGAAATTCAGATGACTCATTGTGTGGCCATCCTGGTGAAATTCGCTGCTGTGTTCCTGGTCCGAAGATTGCAATTGTATCGCGAGTAATAACGTCGGCATCCGATTCAAAGAATTGAGAAATAGGATAACAATGGTCGAAATGTGCGTGTGAATATGCCACATACTTGATCTTGGCTCCTGTTGGAATCAATTTCTTGACGGCCACATCCATTGGTTCTTTGCTAAATTCTGGCACAAAGGAGCTGTACTTTTTGAGAGTTGTCGGAGTATATGTAGTTTCTGTATGTGACATTCCCAAATCAAATAACATATATGTATTTGATTGTTGATGTCGAATGAGAAATGAATAGTCGGGCATATAAGCCTTTTCATCTTTTTTTGCCGATGCGTGGACCTTCGACATTGTTGCCATTAGCCCACCTCGAGATAGTAGTGTTACATCGCAAGCAGAATTTGATGTTGGAGGTGAATGATAAGCCATTTTGTTGTCGATGTATTCGTTCGGGATGCAAAATGAAGACTGAATGATGATAAATAGTGCGTCTCTTACCTGATTCTTCTCTCTATTTGAAAAATAATCACACGTGCATGACTCTTACTTCGTTTTAGAAAGAAGCAGCTGCGTCTTTATCAAAAGAGAGAAAAACACACACGAGAAAAAAAAGTGACTTGATTTTTTTCTTTTGTTTCGCATGAGAATAACTTTTAGCTAGCTGTCGACATGAAGTATTCATCGAGAATAAATCGAAATATACTCATCGACCTTCAACAATTCGGTCAGGACATTGAAAAATACTGGTTGATTTCGTTGACAGGTTGGATACGACCAAAAAACCGATGAATATTTTTATTTCTATTGATATGCTATGTACAAACTATTTATTTTATTAAGTCAAGAGGGTGTGACTATGTAGATAATTTTTGACGAAGAAAAAATCAAGAGCCATACTCATAATGCACTTCTCCATAGGCATCTACATTTTCTGATAGAAATAGGAGTCAAAAGTATTGATTTTCGAAAATGCTGATAGTTGTGTAAACCTACTGCTGCTCTCTCGGTTACTAAGCTATATATCAATATGAACACTATCCAAATGATTGTACAATGTTCAGCAACAATATAATGTTGATATGTTTTTATCTTCAAAATGTGATACAAAAGTCACAAAAACTCTCACTATCAGTGAAAAAAGTATCTAAACTTAAATTCTTTGCTCTCATATTTTGATCACAAATAGAGTAAGTTAAATGTTGATCGTAAGAGTCAATCAAGACTTAATCGGTCTTGATAGAGAAGAGCTACAGGGTCAACATGAAGTTTTTTCTTAAGACGAAGATATTTCAGTATAGGAAACAAATCTCATGGCATTTATTCCTTATTTGAGAGCTCAGTGTTGTTTCTATCAGAAATAAGAAGTTCATGTCAAAAGGTCTTAGTTTGTTGAATTTATGACGTAATCTTCGAGTTGTGTCAACATAAGAGTTGATGAGAGTCGTCGAATATGAATCCTTAGTTTCAACTAGTTTCTACCATTCGCATTAAAACTCCGTATTGAAGTCGTTCGAGACAATGGCAGCTTCGCTATCATCCGAAACTCGTTGTAAAAAGATCGATCTATTTTGAGCTAGTGCTTCGGATAATGACTCTCTTTCAAATTCTTATAAGGAAAAACAAAAAATGTTCTGTTTCGTTTCGTTTCGATTCGATTTATTTGATTTAATCAACAACAAAAAGAAAAAGTGTTCATTTTGCAACACCAAGATCAAGATAAATAAGATGTCGTTGTGGTAATAAATGTTTAATATATCGTTTATAATCAAAAAAGTCTGGTAAATTTTCAATGGATAAATTTTCATTTTTGATTAAAAAATTCAATAAATCTTCAGATTCATTTGCATCTAAAGCATCTTCCATTGATGACATTGTTTGAACGAATAATTTTTTATGTAAATAATTTTTATTATTTTGATCAAGTTTTTTAAAACATTTTAATAAATATTGTTCATCAGCTGGTTTATATTCATTCTTAAGTAATTTTGGTATAATTATATCAGCAAAATCGTATATATGAATTAAATGATGTTCAGCATCGATTTCTTCTCGTTCAGTTGTACGTGATAATGGATGATAACGCATAGCTAAATGATCAAATATGAAAGCTTATTTTTTACTTCAAAATAAATCTTACCGAGAATTAATTCATTCATTTCACTGTGAGTCTACACACAAAAAGAAAGCGTGATAGTATTTTTCTTCATCAACTAATGTCAGTATTCATTTTAAAATATTATTTACTAATAAAGTATAGATGCTGCTCCATGTCGATGACAAACCCATCCTGACACTCTCTTTACAATAATCACAAACTCCGGCAAGGTCAACTCGATTTTTGGAAAGGTACATCTCCTAAGTTATTAGGCTCGTTAAAACATTGTATATATAGCAGACAATAGATTACGATATTTCTTCAGATCAGCGACAAAGTGATACTCACATTCTTTGATGTGTTCTGCCAGTGAAACCAACTAGTGTATAGGATGTTGTGAATCTAGAGAGCAACCATATTTATAAATGGATATTTAGTTTTTCAACAAGTGCATGAACTCTATTCACTAATAGCTTTGATGATACACATAGTACTTCAATCATACATTAATGTGTTTAATTATTGAAAATAGAGTGATGAATAAAGATGAGGAGTTGTATAGATCGTGTGAAATCAGCAAAAAAAGTTTTCTTACTATCTTGAAGATAAAACTAACAATCTAGTTAAAGACAAGAAATATGAAATATGAGTATTAACGACGAATATTTAGTGAATTCTTCAAACTGATCAGACAACAAGAGTAAGCCATAGCTGCTATAAAAGTTTTCCATAATTTTCTATAATTTTCTTTATTTTGGATCTTCTGTCTACTATAGTTCTCGCTATTCGACAATGAGTGTAGTTTTCATATTTTCGTAACATTTCGATAAATTCAAAATGTGAATGTCAATATTCTTCCAGCTAGATCATCTACGGATCTATTTCGTAGAGTAAATCTTTGTCCTCGTGCGATATTGTATGTGATTGAAATATTATATGTCTACAAAAAGGATTTTATGGAAAGTGAAATAGGAACACCAGACTTCCGTCAAACATACGACTAATTGTCGCTGTACCAAAAAATCACTGCTCGAAAAAACAATTGGCGATGTTCTCAACAACAAAAAGTATAGAAAATTCCTTTTTTTTCTTTCTAAACAACTAACTGGTACAAATCCAAGTGAATAAATTATATTATGCATATCACGATCAAATACAAAATTTGCTAGATGAGATTCATATGTATAAAAAGATTCAATTAGTTGTTGATAAATTTTTGATAAATCAAGATTAATTCTTTGTTCAATTGGTAAATTTGCGATAGCTTCTCGTAAACCTAAAACAAAAATAGAACGATCAATTATATTATAGAATTTTTTGATAAATAACTTACGATGTTCAACATTGTAATTATCAATATCAATTTTATCTTGTGAAATAATTCGATGTTTTTTTGTTGTCATAGTAAAAGAAATCTTTCTTTCTTTCTTTCTTTTTTTTTAATTAGATTCAAACAATATATGATGATGTTTTTCTGTTTGAATAATAGCTTCTTTTACAGTTTCTGTTTTANTACTAGAACAAAAAGGTCTTTTTATGTAACAACGTTACGCGATAATAAAACCTTTCTAGACGTTCGAGACTTCAGCCGAACAAGGTCGTTCTTATAGCATAAATAGAGTTTGATAAGCTGTGTCGAATGGCGTTTGAATGAACTTTCTAGCTGTTAAACCTTCCGAGTTAATTGAAGAACAGTGTGTCAAAAACGTAACAGCGTTACGTTTGGACAAGCCGTTGGACTGATGTGACTTCTATCGACAAATATGAATATTTTCATCCCCACATTAAAATAGAAATCATTTCAATAAAACTAGTTTAATTCGTGAAAGAATCTTTCTTACAAGGAAAAAAGATTCAGAATGCGTCACATTCAACATTCTTTTTCTCTTGTAGACTTTTCGCATTGGACTTTGTAAATGATTTTGCTAGCCTTTCTCTAAATTATACGATACTTCAATCAATTATTACTCCGAAGCTAGTCTAATGAACGCTTCAGAAGAATCAAAGATTTGAGTATTATTTTTAATTAATAAAATAGAAATTGGCACAGGTCTTTTGAAACTTTGTGCATATGGTAATCCACTTTAAAAAGAAAGCAACGTTCTCTTCTATAGGATTAAAAAGGCAAGGATACCAAACATGGTCATGTCTATATATAACGTTTAACATGAATTGTACCCACTTCTATCTTATTGATTAACAATAATAGTTAAATCTTCGATACTTCTGAACACTTCATTGGAGTCAGTTTAGAACTGATAACTGATTGAAGCTTGATATTAGCCAAAGAATGGCCGATTGAACCACTCAAAAAAGACAAATGTAAAAAGCATGACAAACAAAAAAAAGAATTTTGAAAATGACGTATTCGTTGCATTGTTTCTAAACGAATAAGGTATGTGGTTGTGTTTAAGCAAAAGATACAGATTTGTAGAGAATCGCGAACGAAGAATCTATCAAAATAAAACTTGTTCCATTATATTGAAAGGCTGTTGAAAAATATGCAAGATACTAAAAATTCCATTCTTTATAGACCAACTGTTATATCAATCTGCTGACAGAATTTCAGATCGAAATTCTTTAATTCAATTTTTTTTTTGGATAAAGCCTCATTATAGGTCCAAAATTCAGTAATAGGATTGTAATTTTTGTCGAGAAGACTATCGACAGGTATCCTTTTAGAATTTTTTCAATCTCATCATATCTACTTCTGTTCACGCTACAAAATTGTATTTTAGATTTTTTCTTTATAATTTATTCGAGATTGATTGATAGGATTTCTTTCTTTATGAAAGAATGAATACTTTCATATTTATTGAAAGAAGTTACATCAGTAGAAATCCATTTAGACTTTTTCTTACAATGAGGTTCATCACATACACGCAAAAATATCAATGAAAATAGGCGTACATCACTTGAGGATCTTCCCGAATGAGATCTCAACTTAGAATCGAGCGACATGTCAAAATAACTTGCAAGATTTTAACTGTTGTCCATATTATGTTTAAAATTGTTTACAATTTTTTTTTAATTAGTTTTTTCACAATATTTTCAAATCAAACAAAAATTTACTTTCCAACAACGAATGTAATACATTCTATTTTACATTTATTTACAGTTGAAAACAAAAACAGAACGAAAAACAAACAATGATTTACTTAAAATAAAAGTATTAAAATTCTATTAAATCCATTTCTGAATCAGATGATTTATCATCATTTCTTATTATATTTTCAATTTCTTCAATAATTTCTTGTCCTAATTCATTTGTTGTACGTTGTTTTAATGCTTTCATTTTCATATAACTTTTATATGAACATGTATGACCATAACGATTTAATAATGTTATTATTTGTTTTGGTGTACAATGAAAATCTTTTTTTGTAAATTCATCAGCTAATAAAAAATGTTTTTCTGATATTCGATTATCATGTCGTGCACTAATTAAATCTGATGCTAAACTCATATTTCGTAGGTTTTTATCAAATTTATTTAAAATCTTATTATTACCACTATTAGTAGTAGTAGGAGGAGCAGTATCAAATAAATCTTCATCAATCATACGATAAAAATCATATTGAGTCGAAATTTTATTAAATTGTTTTTCACTTGTTGTTATTAAACCAATTGTATTTCGTATTAATAATGATGGTAATGTATTAAGTTGTTTTGGATCACGAATATATAAACGAATTTTACGAACACCATTCATAACAGCTTCACATGTTTGACGTTTATGATCAATCGGTGCTGTTGGAACAATAATAGACGATAGAATTGAAGCCTGAAAAATTTTTGTCCAAAAAAAATGTTAAATTTTAAGATTAAAAGTTTTACTTCGGTAGCTTTTTCTTTTTCTTGTTTAGCATTTTTAATAGCAAGTCGAATATAATGATCAATATCATTAAGAGCAATAAATGTTCCTTCACGTTTATTTGGTGTTACAAATATAAATTGATTTGAATAAAATTTTTCTAATTGATTTTTTAATCGTTCACGATAAGCAGTTTCACGTGTTGTACTAGTATTTGTTTCTTCAATTAATTCTTTATATTTTATTAATACTTCACCCATTGATATTGGATTTCCAGATGATTTTAATTCTTCTATAAGCCACTTATATAATTTTTCTAAATCAGCTGGAATTTTTTGTAAATAAATATTATTAATGTAAGTATGATCAGATATTAGTGGATTTGTTGGTTTTGCTAATGGTGGTGGTTTTAAATATCGACGACGAATTTTAGCTGCTGTACAAATCTATTTATTATATAATAGAAGGAAAAAAGAAAGTCAATCATATAATATAAAATTATATTGAAATGTACTTTTTGTTTTTTATTGAATATTAAATGAGATGATGATGATGATAATGATGCATGTGTTGGTATCCAATCTGGTGATCGATCTTGTTCGTTTGTTTTTGGATCATTGTCATCATTGTTTTGATTTGAATAAACCATGAAATCATTTTTTGTCAATGCTGTATGAGACAAAACAAAATTAATCGATTGATTCTCATTTCGTTCTCTGTGACCGGGAGCAGGATTTCGAGAAAAAAAGTTGTCCTAACCGAAACTAAAAATCATAGTTAAATATTCTATAATTTTAAGCGAATTATCGTATACATCATCCATCAGAACATAATTCAAAAGAAACTATACAAATAAGTGCTAGTCGTCAACTAAATAGATCAAATTAAAAGAAGATGATAAGCCTTCACCTATCTCAATGTTTAGTCATTTAAAGAATTCATTCTGGAATGGTCAATAATTGAGCAGAACTCATATAATAATAATAATCTAGCTTAAATCAAATAGTGTGTCGTCAATCATTGTTAAGACATGCATGTAGCATATGAAAAGCAAACAATAAGTAACATGAAATTCATAAGAACATATCATAATGCACTTGTACCTTATTATCAAGGTTTATAATTAGTAATTAATTTTTTTTTTCATTCTATATATAACGTGCCTGTAGATTATTAATACTTGTAAGTTGTGTATTTTTCTTGTTATACAAATTATTCTCTTTCTATATTAAATATAATTATGAATCAAAGTAATTCATAATATTTTAGAATGAAACTGAGAAATTATCGAATAGTACTGATTCGAGAGTAAAACAAAACAAAAGCCTACTTTGTGTAATAGATGATCGGACAATTGGTAATTGATCTAGAAGAAAAAAGAAAATTGATTATTTTGAAATTTTCAAAAGAATATTAACTTGTTGTTAATGTATTATTTTCATTGATGATTTCCGATGTTGTATTTCGTTTTGTATAAAATTTGATTTCTTCTGTCGTAAGCTAAAATAAGATAATGTGAATCAATAATCAAAAATAATATCTCTAGAAGAAACTAACTCGTTGTAAACATGGTCGAAATAGACAAGATCGTGCAGTAAGTTCAGCATTTGGATTTGTTGTTGCAACAGATGTATAAAATGGCGTAGAAAATAATCGTTCTATTGACAAATTAGCAGTTTCATCAGTTGTTATTTTTGATGTACAGTCTTTTGATTCTGTTTCTAATGATGATTTATTAAGATTTGTACGACTTCGTGTTTCATGTGGAGAATATACTAATTGACGAACAAATTGTTCTTGATATTGTAAAGGATTTCTATTTGTAAAATTTTTTGATGTATGATATCGATAACTTGAATAAAGTTTTCGAAAACATGATTCATGTATATAAGCATCAAGTAATGATTGACCATAAGGTCGTTTATATATATGAGAAAAACCTTCAGCTAATTTATTTGCCATAAAATTTGATACAATTTGTTTCATTTTATTATGAGATCTATAACCATAACGATTACATATAGCACAAACACGTTGACGACGTTCAAATAAATGTCTATTAACATTTGATGGTAATGGCATACGTGAACGAAATTGAATTAATGATGTCTAAATATTTATCAAAAAAATTTCATAAGAAAATTCCTTTTCAATATGTCAATAATAATTATTCGTATTTCAACAAAAGAACTTTTTTTTGACGTTTGCAGAATAATGTGATTCTGATTTCTTTGAACTATGTTAAGTACATCATATGGAAGGATGGTTATATAAAAATGTACTTCAAATAATAATGTGATTTTTAATTTAAGATTATCTTGCATTATGTAAAGTGTGACGTTAATAGAAGCTAATATCTAATAATGATAATTAATCTCAAACAGGAAAAAATGAAATTGTAATAGGAAATCGGAAAGCATTACCGGAACAGAAATTGAGAAATGTTGTTCCCCCAGGACGCTACAAAATGATTCTAGTCTCGAAACTAAAAACGATTGATTTTGATCATATCTAATTGTAAACTAACATAATCAATAGTTTTATTATATAGTACATGAAAAATATTGAAGTAAATGTTTTCTCTTAGAATGAATATGAATTAGTGAAAAATATATTAATGATTTTCATTTATTTTATTAATTTCTTACGAGGTTTTATGTGATGTAAAAAAAGTTGATTCTTGTGTAATAAAAGAAACAGATAACAAAAATATTTTTTTCTTTGACAGTACCCATTGAAAGATTATCTGTTGAAATTCCATAAAAATTATCACATTATGATATGACAAAGATTAAGATTATCTTTATTTAAAACTTTCAACAAAATATTTGTATGAAATCATTTTTTTTTATCTTGAATAATAATTATTGGTGTATTTATATGTATATTTATCCTAATAACTGTGCTATCATTGAACATTGATGATAGTTCGTCGTTTTTTTGTTCTCTAATAACTTTTCAACACATATTTGTACGGTTAACTAACTGTGATAGACAGTGTCAATAATAGTGTATATGATATTTGTCAAGCCAAGGTCTTGTTGTCATATTAAAGATAACAACATATTTTTTCTTGCCTAATGAGACTTTTCTATCGAAAGTTAGAAGATATGATATTTTTCTACTAACTATGATTTATAATGTTTCTAACCTGTTCTTGTTCTTCATCATTATCATCTTGTTTTTGTTCAATAGATGTTAAAATATCATTTGCATCACTTGATGGTACACCTTGAACTAGTTTATTGTAACATTTTTGATGAACAAGTTGATTTAAAATAGGTTGATTTAATTCTTGTCCATTATATCGACGTCGATAACCTTCAAGTAATTTGTTTTCACGTTCAATTGTATATATACGTGTATAACTTGATCGAGTTTTACGATCATAACGTTTACAAATAATACAAAAACGTATTTTATTTGGCATAAATAAAAAAAAGAGACTTTTTGATATTTCAAATTGCAAAGAACATCTGTCGAATAGTTGTTTCCTTTAGAAGATTTATTTATTAAAGCATACATGGAGAGGAGAATAAGACAACAGAAAAATATTGATTTATTTATTGAATAATTATTCATTTTAATAAAATTGTATTGAAAAATACTAATTTTATATGGAGTTCATTAAGATTTATATATTTCTTATAGATGTCGACCATGTTTGTTTAGATCATTAAAGAGATTCACAGATAAAATTTGATTGATTCATACGATAAACCAATAAAAATAAATCTAAATATTAGTTTTCATCCTTCCGGTTCTTATTATCATATTAGCTGTTTTATTATTTGATAAGAACATGGGTTATTGTCCAACGCCCCCAAGTGAATTTGCTGCTAGAAATCTTGATCCATTATGCAATGGTCAACGAATGTGGACAACATTTTTATTTTCATCATTTTTCACTCTATTTGGTGGGTGGATTCTTATTCTTACATATGATTTTATAAAAGCATTGTTAATAAAACGTCGTCGATTGAAACTTATTTCAGTAATCAAACGTTTAAGTCACACAGAAGAAGTAATTTTATACAACAAAAAAAAAAAATTCATTTGAAAGAAAAATTGAACTAAAATTTTTTAATAGTTTTCAACAAGACGAGCAAGTTTATTATGGACATCAACTGATCGATTTAATAATGATGCAAATGAAGATTATTTTAGTTGGTTACAAGCAATTAAAGAATGGGAAAATAATTTAATATCTGGTCAAACAAAAATGGGAAAAACTTTGGTTTGTAAATTTTTATCTTGTTGTTTTCTAGTTTAAACATCGAGTCTAGTTTAT
This sequence comes from Rotaria sp. Silwood2, assembly GCA_905329745.1. Taxonomy (NCBI): domain Eukaryota; kingdom Metazoa; phylum Rotifera; class Eurotatoria; order Philodinida; family Philodinidae; genus Rotaria; species Rotaria sp. Silwood2. The sequence continues at coordinate 613,206 of CAJNSZ010000001.1, read as the reverse complement.
TTCTTTTGTTGATTTGAATAGGTTGGTGTCATTTTTATTTGTAGTATTGCTTCATTAGTACTTTATTTTGTCGATACGAGAAATACGTAAGTTATTATGAAAAAAAAAAAAAAAAACAATATCTTAACATAGATAATAATAAATTAGATAAAACTACTAAAAAGTTAATTTCTCATGAGATTTACATTTTTTATTGAAAAATAATTTCCCTTTATTTTTAATGCAATAGATGCGCATTTTTTATTAAGCTCGACTTGTTGTTTATTGAAACAGTCGGAAATATTTGTTTGAAATGTTAAATAATATTTATGGTATCATGCCATCGTGAACTAATATATGAGACATCTGTTAGGCGAAGAGTAATCAAGAAAATCGTTTTTTGTGACCTAGAACGATGTAAGTGATATAAGACTGGAAGCAACAGTTAGCATTCTCTCTTTCGGGAACGACAGATTTTACTGTCACACATACAAAAGTGGCATAAAAGGCAGCTCGCATTAATAATATCAAAGAATTAAAATAAACAGAAATATTGATCTATGCATACATAATGCCCTAATGAATCATTTAAAATTAAGATGAAAAACTAATCGATGATTTGTTGAAAGTAATTGAAATATTGATGATGAAAATCCTATAAACAATTCTAATCATTTGATTTCATATGTAATTCATTACTAAATGGTTTTTAATGCAACTATGTTAAAAGAACAGGGACGTTGATTCATGTTGAAAATTACTCTTTTTTGTTTTAATTCTATCGAATGTACTAAAATCAATAAAGACAAAAAGAAAAAAAAAAAACGAATTCTAATAAATATATACTTATTTAGATTTATTGAATCATGTACTGAATTTAACAAATCGTTCACAATGCAAGCTGATCTTGGTCTTAACGTTCTTTTTCTAGTTTATTTTTTTCTCCGGGTTTGTTTTGTTTTTCTTACCCCTCCCCTTCTATCCAATTTCAAAACAATATTCAATGTAAATTTAGTTTACTGCTGCACAACATAAACGACGTTTTTGGTTTAGTTTATATTCAATAGTTGATATGTTTACTATTCCACCTTCATTTGTTGCTTTATACCTTAATCGAAATTGGATAGGTAAAATTCGAATGAAGTTTTGTTTTTGTTCAATGATTGTTATCTTAATTTATTTGATAAATCATAGGCTTTCGATTTCTTCGAGCAATACGTATAATGAATATTCCAGATATTCTTCAATATATGGGTTTAATTGAACGACCACGTACAATACGTATTGTACAATTAGCTTCACGATTTATTGCTGTATGGGTTGCAGCTGCTGGTGCAGTTCATTTAGCTGAAAATTCTGGAGATTTTTTTTGTAATTTTGAAAATGCTCAAGAATTAGATATATTCAATGCAATCTATTTTATGATTGTGACAATGACAACAGTAGAAAATGAATATAAAATTTTTATCTTTTATTCATCATAATAATAACTATTATAGGTTGGTTATGGAGATGTCTATTGTAAAACATATACTGGAAAAATTTTTATGCTTTTATTTTTGATTGCTGGTTTGGTAAGATATTTTTGAATGGTTCTTTTGTGTTATTATTGTTTTGATAATAGGCATTTTTTGCAACAATGATTCCAGAATTTTCAAAATTATTTGGATCCCATGGAGAATATTCAAGTCGTTATCGAATAGTAAAAGGCAAACGGTAAGAATAATTATTTATGTTTTAAAACATAGGTGAAAACAAATATTTTATCTTTTCATTCATTTTCTGAATGATTAAATGAAGACGATTAGATTTTGCACATAATATAACTACTTAATTTTATGAAACACATTAATATTTGAAGATCTTTACGCATCGCTAAAAAAAGCGTACGCAAAGAGAAGGAACATTTTGCTAAGACAAAAAAAGTCAGATGGAAATTCATTTTTTATAGTTGTTTTTTTTTTTCATACTGCTATAAAAGGATAGAATACGATCCATGATCAATAAATTAGATAAAAAAAAACTTGTTTTTGAAAATTCATGACAGCTAACTGAAAAGCAAACAAAGACTTTTAATATTTCTTTTAATTGACATCATTTCAAAATTTGTCAGAAAATAATACATTCTTATTAATATCGTTAACGATGAATGATCAATCAGAATTATTGATTTCATTAAATGTAAACCAAAATCAATTAATAAATCACGTCTAGATAATTTTATTATTATTGATGAGATATAAGTGAAACATGATAGAACGAAGATATATATATAAAACATTACAATACATTCGACTTTAGAATGAGAAGTCATTTGCATTAAATACTCAAAAGTTAATAATATATTCTATGTTGGCTTATTTGCGTATTTACTATTGATTGAGCTTGATATGAAAAGATATTCAGTTCAGTGCCATGCAGTCTAATACTTACAATTTTCTTTTGAAAATATTACACTGAATTTCATTTAGAGATATTGTTTTTTTTTTTATTGAATTAATCTAAAGATTGACTATTTAATAATGTATATTTGGTTTCGAGTTAGCGTGTGAAAGTTGTTTCATCAATAATCCCACTGGATTTATTTGACGATGCAGTTATAGTAGGTCCCAAGACTAACGAGGAAAGTCTCTGAATTAATTAATCGCTTTCGAGTTGAAACTATATGTATATGTATCATTTATACCCAAATGAATTTTGAATATCAGAAAAAGAGTTCGTGTCCTAAGTAATTTATTGTTGTTTGGATACGGAAAATTTATGATTGTTTTTAAATGAATACCGTAGTTTTCCTTGCAAAAAAAAATAGAAAAACTGATTTTTGGGATTCGACTTGACATTTTATACAAAGATAGGCTTTGACGAGAGTTATTTGAAGCTTTTTTATTTGCTTCTATTCTGAACTAAGAACATGGAATCTACCAGCATATATAAGCGATGTAAATGAAACGCTATTTGCATAACTGCATCTCAAGATAAGAGCAAGGACATGATCTGAAAGATTCATAAGAAATTATTCTCGTTTTGATGTGTATCGAGACAAAGTTTCAAGTTGAAATTCGAAAAAAAAAACAGTTTTTCTGATCTTCCTGAAGTTAACCACGACATTTATTTATACATAATGCACATAGTCTCGACTCAAAAGAAATTTATGAGTTGGAAGAGTTCTCTCATAAGATTGTGCTTAACCCAAAGAGATGAATCCTTTATTCAATGATCATCATCGTTTTTAAGATAAGAATGTTATCTATTCCGTGAATAAGATCTATAATTTCTGGTTAACGTATTACATATGTGAATTGTTAATAACGAAGGTCTATTTATATGCTGATTCACGTAGTTACTAAATGAAAACTCGATCTAAAATGGCAATTTAGAATGTAAATATAGTTAGCGTTTGAAAACTAAAGGAAAAATCTTTCTTAAAATCTTATTAAAATATTTATTTTTAGTCATGTAGTCATTTGTGGACATATAACACCTCATTCAATGACAACATTTCTTCGTGATTTTTTACATAAAGATCGTGATCAAATTGAAGAACTTGATATTGTTATAATAAACAAGTATATTATTATCCTTGGAAAATAAAAAACAAAGTTCAATGCATTTCTTTTCTTTTTCTTTAATTATAGAAAAGTTCCAGGAATCGAAATGGAAGCATTATTAAAACGATATTATACAAAGGTGAAATATTTTATTGGTACTGTAATGAATGTTGCCGATTTACATCGTATTCAAGTAAATATTTAATCGATAAAGATATAAAAATCAAAAAATTAATGTTTTGTTTTTCTTTGTGAATAATAAGGTTAATAAAGCAACAGCATGTTTAATAATTGCTGATAAAGAATGTCCAGATCCTGATGGTGATGATTCTGCAAATATAATGCGAGTAATTAGTTTAAAAAATTTTAATCAACGTATTCGAGTTTTATTACAACTTCTTCATTATAAAAATAAAGTAAAATATATAAAAATAAATGAATATATTCAAGTTTTTTATTTTTAATAAATAACATTATTTCTAGATGAATGTTGCATCAATACCAGGTTGGAGTGCAAAAGATGGCGATGAAATTATTTGTATTGCCGAATTAAAACTTGGTTTAATTGGAATGTCTTGTATTGTACCAGGATTTTCTACGATGGTATAAATCAAATTAAATATATACGTAGGATTTTATTTGAGATGAAATTTTTATAGATGACAAATATTTTTCGAATGTCAGCTTACAAAAATCGTGCAGCACAAGAATTGGTATGTAGAAAAAAAAAGTCAGATTATCACAGAATTTAATCAATAGCTTCACAGATTGTAAAGCCTTATCCGCAAAACATCTCTTCTCCCGCCCCTCCCCCCTTCGACAAACGATGTAATAGAACTTAGACTTTTAATTAATATATTTACATTCTTTTTCGAAAGTAAAACAATTAATGAAATATAATCGAAAACGGGAGGTCTTCTTTTGTGGGGAGAAGATTTGTCGCCACATACGGAGTGAATATCTCTCTATTTATCGTACCAAAATGAAAAACTATATCGGCAGTTTCATTCATTAGCGATGCGACTTTTGAAAATAAAAATGCTTGTATCTCTGAAGTCTCGAATCTCTTTTAACTAATTTTTATATTTCGAATATATGTTGATTTAGTCTAGATACTTCTAAAAGCTCAGCCCTATGAATATTTGTTCTGCCAAGTTATTATTTAAAAAGTCTCGTTTTGAGATATGAGCAGATCTTTGGATAATCGATTTTTCTGAAAGTTTCACCATAGATAATGTTTATGAGATGGAGTCCTATTCCAAAACTCTTCTACTTGTCCTTTATCAAGTTAGAGAACTATTCGCTAATTGTATTTTAATTAAATTACTAATTAGCTAAAAGGCATCAACGTGTGACAATTGATACTGTTAGATATTAACTCTTTGGTGGCGGGGTTGTTTTGGAAAAATAAAGTTTCTTATATAAGTGACAGTAGATGTTGATTCCATCAAAAAACCATTATCGGAAGTGTTTTAGGGTATAATAAGCTTTGAAATAAATAATTACACATAATAAATTATACAGACTATTTCCACTTACTTTTGATTGATTTGGTATATATATCATCCCTGGATTTTGAGAAATACTCGAAGTGACATATATATAGGCCACGCCCGGCACCAAAGGGTTAAATTAACCGACTTTTAACATAATAGTATCGAATTAAGAATAATTATAACCATCAGATAATGAATATTTTTCTTGCTTACATTTATTTACATTTTCTCTAATTGAAATTTTAAAGACAAAATTCTGCTTTTTGTAATCTATTGAATGGCATGCATATTTGAATATTATAATATCGTGAAATTAGTTATAAATTACAATTTCATGAGATAACATTTTCTTCTCATAGAAATACATCTGTTGTAAATATGAAAATCTAAATGATGTGAGTGTAAGTCTTTGTATAACTATAGTATTGTTACTAGACATCTGCATCTTGATCACAGTCGTCACCAAAGCAAAAAAGAAAACGTTTTTCGCCACAGTTTTTCATAAGAAGACTAATTAAAGTTGAACATGTTGTTCAGAATTTTCTCCTCTTCAAAATGCCGTATGAAGTCTGAAAATACAATAATCTCGAGCAGAAAAAATTTAGGGCGCTGGTCACGACCCATGCGCTACATTTTTCTTTGCTGAAGATCGTTTTACCATCAAGCTTCAAACGATATTGTGAAGAAGAGAAAATTTTGACCAAAACGTTCAACTCTAATTATTCTACTAATCTTTTTATGCAAAGCTATGATGAAATTCTTTTTTCCTTGGTCACGACCGTAACTAACAATGGAAGGTCGCCAACTGATAGTTAAGGAAATTGACCATATTCGGGTCAAATGAAAGCTCTCACCGCCAAATTAACAAATTTAAAATATTACATGCCCATAGTGTACCTAGAGCAAGTTACTTAAATTTCAAGGTATGTAAAATTTAGGCATAACAATGAATCAGGAAAGACTTTCTCCACTATTGTAAGGACAAAACATAATGTTGTTCGAGCCATATGAAGCAGGGCTCATCTGAAGCCCTAATCGGCCCGAACAACATTATGTTTTGTCCTTACAATAGTGAAGAAAGTCTTTCCTGATTCATTTCTGTGCCTAAATTTCACATACCTTGAAATTTAAGTAACTTGCTCTAGGTACGCTATAGGCATGAAATATTTTAAATTTGTTAATTTGGCGATGAGAGCTTTCATTTGACCCGAATATGGTCAACTTTCTTAACTATCCGTTGGCGACCTTCCATTGTAAGATGCAGATGTCTAGTTGTTAAATATATGCTTAGAATCAAAATGTAATTTCCTTTGTTTTTAATTTTTTTTTTCTCATAGACACAATCTTGGAAATGGCGTGAATTATACCATCGAGGTGCAGCTATGGAAATGTATCTTGAAGAGTTACCACGTTCATTTTATGGAAAATCCTTTACTGAAGCAGCTTTGTATGTATATTTGTAAACGATAAAATTTTTTTCGATATTAATAATTTGCTTTTTAAGAATTTGTTTTAAACTTCGCGTAATGATATTAGCTGTTGAAATGAAGCATACAGATGAAAATGGAAATACGAGAATGATTGTTGAAGTTGCACCAAAATCTGATTGTACTATTATTTGTGGTACTCGAGCATTTATGGTTTGTAGTTCCAGTGAAGATGCAAAAAGGTTATTTACATTTAAAATTATTTATTTATTTTTTGATCATAAATTCTTTTTTTCTTTTTATAGAGTGAAATATTACTGTGCTATTTGTTATCCAGATATTGATCGATTAACAGAAACACAATTAAAACGAATGAAACAATGTCGACATGGTAAAATATTATATAAAGAGTGTCCCATAATAACTGATGATAAATTGTTTTTGATATTTTTTACACTTTTTGTTGACCTAGAGAGCTGAAATTTTTATCACTTATGTATCTAATGAAGATCTTTTATTTCTAAAAGTTTCAGCTCTCTAGCTAAAACTGGAGATGAAATGCATCGAGAAGACTAAAATACATAAATTTTCGAAAATGATTTTTCAATATTTTTTTACAGTGAAAATATTGCAAGGTAGTTTCGTGGACAATCAACCAAAAAATCACAAAGTATTCAGAAAATTTTCTTTCGTATCCAACTTTGTAGAACGTTTTTCGCTCATCATTTTGGTGAAAAAAATTTTGAATTTCATTGAAAAATAATGATGTTATAGACAAAATACTAAACACTATAAAATGTAAGTAAAAGTCGATTCACATATCTCAAAATGGCTATATTCTGGAAAAATGTGACATAGTAGACTTTGTAGAGGAAACTGTGCTCTACAAAATACTATATAGTCGGTTTCTTAGATACAGGTGAATAGGATGAATAAACCTCGATTAAACATTGTATGCGATATTTTTATCAAAAAATCTGACATCTTCTGTTTTTACGATAAATATTTTTGACTATAATATCGTCATTTCTCAGTGAAATTCGAAAAGTTTTTTTACCAAAATGATCAGCGAAAAAAAGCTCTACAAAGTGGAATGTGAAAGAAAATTTTCTGAATACTTTGTAATTTTTTGGTTGACTATCCACGGAGCTGCTACGCCGTAATATTCAGTACGAAAATTTATGTATTTCAATCTTCTCGATGCATTTCACCACTAGCTTTGATTCGAGAGCTGAAACTTTCAGAAATGGAAGATCATGATTAGATGTATACGTGATAAAAATTTCAGCTCTCTAGATCAACAAAAAGTGTAAATAATATCAAAAACAATTTATCATCAGTTATTATGGGACACCCTTTATATATATATATGTAATTTAAAATAAAAAACAAACGATTTTTTTTTCTCTACCAGTAGTTGTTGAAGATATGATACCCGATGAAACACTTACAGCAAGTGAAACATCACTGGAAAAAGAAAAAAATAAAAGTACTATTGTGTATGTTGAATTTTCTTGAGAATAAATTTCTTTGTGCTTTTGTTTTTTGAAAACATGTTGTATCATTATTTTTTTGTAGACGGTTATTGGAAGCTGATATTCGTCGACCTTTACTTCTCTCTCAACCAGAACCAACAGATTCAATATCACTAACACAAAGTGAACCGTGCGTATAATTTATTATTCTATATCTATATAGCTTATGTATGTACCAAATATTGTGATGTGCTTATGTCGTCATGTATGTTGCTTTGTATCTATATTTTTGATTGCATGTAAGTCCTGCAAACTTGTACTTTATTCTATTATTTTATAATTGAGTTTTAATATGTTTGTTTGCTTTATTTTTTTATAAATCAGAATTACAGAAGAAAATCTATCGAGTTTTGATTCAACTGGAATGTTTTATTTTACTCCACCAAGACCTATTGAAGAAGCTGTTCTTGTATGTAGTAATCATAGAATAAAATGAATTTATGGATGATTTTTTTATCGTTATTTATAGCATATGGAATGGCTTCGTGAACGTCGTCTTGCATTTCGTCGACAGAATACAATAAAAAAAGATAAATCTCAGTCGGCTCAACAACAAGAATCTGTACGACCTTCACATCCTGTTCATTTTCAAGATCGTAAGTTATAAATTTTCAAGAAAATCATCACAATGATATGATTAAGAAATACTAAAAGTAGTGGCGAAGGTATTTTACTTCCTTATAGAGAGTTTAAAGAAGCTTTTTCTCTATAGTTCTCTGATATTTGATCATTCTTCAACTCCTATCATAAGAATAAAAGTTCGACAAGAGCTGTTTGTTGTTGTATGTGACGATAATATCAAATCAGTGTCAATAGAACAAAAAAGTAATATAGAAACAAGTTGATCAAGTCTTCATTTTTATTAAATATTTGAAATAATCATCCTAGATATTTACACTCAATTACATTTGTTGAATCGATTTTTCGAGCACTTTATCGAATTATTGTAATCTCTTGAACTTTATTCGATTAAGTCAAATAACCAAAAATCATGTGATGCCAAATCCATAGAATTGAGTAAAAACGTGATTGAACTTATTTCTCTATTTCTGTTTTATTCGACTACAAGAACTTTTCCACATCTCTAATATTAGTTGCAAAATGATCAAATAATTCCTCCTAATTTAATCGAAAATTAAAAAACCGAGAAAATAAATTTGAATCAAATGTTTACTATTGAAAAAGAAACAATAGAGGTGAAGCAAAAGCAAAAGACTTTCATATCTTAGTTTACTAACGTTAATTAATGTTTGCATAGAATAATCATAAATTTTTTGCTACAAATAAAGATAAATTATTGAGAAGATCATATTCATTATATCAATTATACAAGGTGTTTATTTGATTTCGTCATGTTCTTGACTGTTTACTTTTCTGTTTCGATATTGCTTTATTCATCACACACAGACTAGCACAACACCTTTCGAATAAAATTCAGATAACCGATGAAATATTAGAGAAATGTTGAGCATTATTTTTACTATCAGATCATATAGAGAAAAAAAGTTTTTTTCTTTTAAAATATTAAAATATCTTTGCTACTTTATTTTGTATGTCCTAATTAATTAATAGTTAATTTCATTTAGATGTTATTGTGTGTCTTCATGCTGATAAATCATCACCAACAATTGGTTTACGAAATTTTGTTATGCCTCTTCGTGCTAGTTCATTTCATCGTCATGAATTACCTACAATTATATTTGTAACAGATCTTGATTATATTAAAAATGAATGGGATATGATATCAACATTTCCTGATATTTATATTCTTAATGTAAACATTTTTTTTTTTTCTAAACACAACCTTAAAGGAATATTAAAGTTTAGGAGTAAAAAGTCTAGAGCTCATCGTCCTTTGTACATTTCTGAAGAAGACATGTATTCAAAAATAGATAGAATAAAACAATTTTTTTGTGATTAGCCGTATTTCATATTTTAATTCTGCACAGATTGCACTAACAGCTTTTTTTCTTACATTATAAAATTTTTTCTTATTATTAGGGTTCACCAAGTAATCCTTATAATTTACAATTAATATGTATTCAAGATTGTCGTCAATGTGTTATTATATCAACATTAGATCGTGAAAATCAAGATACATATTTAGTTGATAAATCATCTGTACTTTGTACATTAAATATTCGACAAATTGAAATGAAATCAGCTGGATTTGTATCAATTATGAATTTAACTGGACAAAATTCATTTGATATAAATACTGATCAAACAATGGCTTTACTACAAAATAGAATTCGTACATTAACAACATTAAGTAATATTAAGTTTTTATTTGTTTTCAATGAAGAAAAAACAAATCACTTTTTAATATTTAGCAATTGATTCAAATGTTCAATATGTTGAACAAGGTAAAATTCAATATTCAATAAGAAAATTCTAAATAGATTTTAATTAAATTTATAGGTGATACAGATGAAGTTGAATTAGAATTTTTTTTAACAACACCATTTGCATCTGGTATAAATGATTGACTTGTATTGTTTTTTTTTTTTGTTCTATTTTATTAAAGAAATCGTTTGTTTTTCTTTTAAGGATCTGCATTTGCTGACAGTGTACTTGATTGTATTTTAAGTTGTGTAAGTTTTTTTTTTTACATGAATTCAAAGAAAAATAATTTAACATAGAAAAAAAAAAACTATTCATATTAAAGGCTTATTATAATGATAATGCAGTTAATTTACTTCGAAATATTTTAACGGGTGGTGTTGATTTACAATTAGAAGAAATTTTAGCTGAAGGTGGTGGTTTTACACGATGTGAAGCAGTAGATATATTAAAAAAACGAAATCGTGCTCGTGTTGCTATATTAGAAATTCGTGAATTAATACCAGATATTGATTTAAGAGTAAACGATTTTCTTTTTTGTTTGTTTTATTTTTATAAATATATTCATTTATTATTAAATAGTCAAGTCCAGTTACTTTCAATGTATTATTTTGTGAAGTTATTCAACGTTTTCATATGATTGTTATGGGTATATATCGTTTATTAGATATACTTGTTCGAAATGATCCAACAGTTGATGCTAATAAAATAACCGGTGGTCATAAACGTATTGTTATTTGTTATCCACCATATAATTATCATATAGATCCATCTGATATGGTTTGTGGAAGTTCTTTTTTTTCTCTTGTCTGTTAAAAAGATTTGAAGAATCATTTTTTTTAGGTCTACGTAATGCAACAATCACGTCCTTATAATGATCAATATTCAAGACAAACCTCTGCAACAACAACACAATTTCGATAAATATTTTGTATATTCTAATTAGTTGTTGTATTTTATCGTCATTTTCTTTTCGATTATTATTAGCCTTAGTTATATGTATTTTAATTTTTTTTTCTTACTCAAAATATAAACTTACGATTCCTTTGAATTAGAAAAGTAACTTTCAAAGTTTTCGAGTATGATTATTTGAAAGAATAAACTCAAGAAGAAAAAAGTCATTTAAAGTAGACGAGAAAAATAATAAGTGCGGAAGATCTTTGTACGGTTGCAAGCGTAAAGACAGTGAGTCGGTAACTGTCGTAATCTAACTGAGCCATAAATACTGTTATAGGGAATATATGTATATATGACGGATAAATAAAAACCATTGATCCGTGAAAACATCGATAATAATAATAGATAAATAACTTAATTGACTTGGTGTTTTTGAGGAAAGCTATTAAGCTAGAACTTGAAAACGATGTATTGTGCTTTTTCTGAAAAAAATCTTACGATAATGTGTTTTGAATGGATTTAATGTTATCATCATGTTTTATTTGTGATTAAGTAATACTTGTCAAATGAGACGAAATTTCTGTAGGAGTGCTGCCATTATTTTATAGATTTGAATGTCATTCCAGTTTATTTAAGTTTACGAGCAACTAAAGTTCTGATTGTGTACAAAAAATGCGAAAATTTAAGTGTTTATATTGAAATGCTTCAACTAACGAGATATGTCGATTTCGTGTGTTTAGCTTAGTATTGTAGAGATACTGTAAATTTACGATACTTTATAAATAATATGTTGTGATTGTTTTCAGAAACATCAGAAAATTGATTTTTGAAACGAGAATAGTATTTTTTATAAATCTTTCAGGTTTTATTGCTGATCTACTCCTAATATACAACGATGATAATAGCATAACTTTCATATCGATCATATAAACCGGCAGATTTGATTCTCGTATTTTAGGATAGGAGTAAAGTTTTCTGATAAACTNCATTTATCTCGACTTGAGAAAATGATAAAATCTTGATGTTTTTCTTAAAAGATGCACCGTGAAAAGCTCTACAAAAACTGTATAAAGAAATCTCTATTAACTGGTTCTGATGGTTTTCCGATGCTTAATACGAACAACCTACATGGTGGCGCTATGTCCCACCGTATTGAGCATTGGAAAAATGTTTGAAAGACCTTTTTCGTTTTGCAATAGGGATTTGTTCATACAGATTGTGAAGAGCTTTTAACAGCGCACCTTTGAAAAAAAAAATCAAGATGTTGTCATTTTCTCAAGCCGAGATAAATGCAAAATACAAAATGTTGCAAAACTTTTGGAACACCCGGTATATGCTCTTACAGATCATAAGCAAAAACAAAAAGAAGAGTCTTTTTCTTACGAAACGGTAATAACGATAAATATTCATACCCAAGTAAGTAAAAAACGGATGAAAAGACTCGTCATTGGTCTAGTCGTGATGGTAGTTAAATTAAGAAAACAAAAAGGAAGTACATTCACGATGGTGCATACGATGACATGTAGTCTTATGTAGTAATGTTGACGTTGAGTTCGAATCAGTCTTAACAGATAAATGTGTTAGAATCCCATACTATAAAGACTTCGAGGAAATCTTGCATATATCTGATCAAAACTTGACATGATGTCAATCTTGTTACCTTATTGTAACAATTGATTTATTTCTATATGACGAAAGAAGGGTGTGGGTGTAGGTACTAGTGAAGAATAGAAACATGCATACCCATCTACGCCATTTCAATTTCAGATTTGGATATTATTCAATATTTAATACGTAAGATCTTCACTTCAAGTTTATAGAAATCATTCTAAAATTCTCCAACGTCTAATAATAGCTTTCGCTGAATAAGATTCGATTTTCTATATGACGAATGAAGTCCTCACCTGGTAATTCTAGAAAGCTAACTAAATTGTTATATTTTCCTATGGGTGTTTAAATGATATTCGTATTAGTCTTCTCAGTGTTTCATAAGCAGAACTGATCACGCTAGGACCGTATCACGATCGTTCTTCGAACAACTTGACATAAATTCGCAAAAACCCCAAAGAAGTGCACCTCTATTTTCTATGCGAATATTTACGATACCCTTTGCCGGAATATCATTTATCATTCAGAAAATCATGTGATCATAAATATTCTCCAAGCAAATAAACAGCATCCTGAAATTCTTATTTTTGGCATCCTCGTTACAAGATCCTTATAAAATGCTGGAAAGAGTTTAAACTTGTTATTACTGCTACTGATAATAAAAACTATGAGTAAAATCTCAATGTTTTTCCACGATAAGTAACATACTATTAGCATTAGACTTCTCAACATTTTTAAGAATGCTAACTCCTGTAATAATCTCCTAACCTCCTTAGAAAGAGCTTTCCATAATTTAGAAAGATCCAAATAGAATCTTCTCAGTTTTTCTTTCAATGATTTAAGCTTCCGTAAGATTAGCATTACTATTCTCAGTATTTCAGAAATGCTTTTTCCCGAAAAAAACTCTTTTTGGAATCTCAAAGGATTCTTATAATAATCGTTATGAAGTTCTTCTTTGTTACATAGGAAACTAGGAAAGATTTCTCAATTCATATCTGTTGAGGGGGGGGGGGCGGGCAGTGGAATATAGGTGTTGCTCACACACACCCAACTCATTTGAACTCTCAAATTTCATCTATTTTCAAAAAATGTTAAAGTATTACTTAGAATGGTCTTAAATCTTTTTTTTTAATCATCTAGTTCTGTTCATTGACATCTGTTGAATAATAATGACCTGGATAATTCATTCTCATGGGCGGTGCAAGCTCAATTTTTTAGGGGAAGCAATAAGCCTTAGAATGAGACAGAGTTGGAACCGGCTCGGTCGAACTGGACTGATGCTGAACCAGCTGAGATTGCCAGACCGACTGGTCAGCACCGGTTTTTACCGGTATAAAAATTTCTTTTTAGTATGCTATTTTTCTTTGATAAAATATGTCGAGACCAAGTTTAAACGCATTTATCAAAATAGTCAAACAGTATTGTTTCAGAAATTATCAGTTTTATCTTTTTCTGCTTGTTTATACTTTTTATTTCTTTAATTGACCTGTGTTTCGCTTCATGAAAAACACAATCAAAACTGTGTTACTTGAGATTAATTTCTGAACTTACCTGGTTGATGTTTGGTTGAAGACTAGATTTGGGTTTGGACTGTCGTTCTCAGAGGAACACTAGTTTTTTTAGTAAAATATGAGTGAAAAACGTCAAGAACTGCAGTTTAGAAATCCGTTGGTGGTTAACTTGTCTACTTTTCGTCCTAGAGAGATATCACAAATTCATCTTGAGAAATCGTTAAAACCTTGAACGACTCTGACATGATATTTTCTCTTAAATGGTTCTAAACATGCGAGCAGAAAAAGGAAACTGATTGGTTTTTAAAGCTACTTCCTTCAACCGATTAAAAGTGATCTGACAAGCCGACCGGTTTCAACACTGAAATGGGACTATATTCCCCCATCGAGATGTAGTTGAAAGCTCGACAGTAAAGTTTTTTTTTCGAAATTAATTTCTCAAAGACATAGTAGCGGAAGCTTGCATATTAATTTATTTGATAGCATAGTGAGAGTTTGAGAGTAGTGTAACGTTTTTCTATTGAGGACAGATGCATTCAGAGCGAGTGAGCAAAACTCAAGTTTCTTTTTTTGTTATTACCTATTGCTCACCAATCATTGAGTTTTCGAGTTGATACTCATGTGAAAGATTGTCTCCCATTGATCAACTATTCCTTCTTGATGAAATTATAAAAGTAAGAATCAATTGAAAATATTGTAGTCTTCTCATTAAAACTGTTTATTTAATTATTTATATTAGCAGCTAGTTGATCTCCTTTATGAGTACGTTCTTATACGGAGATCATGGGCGAAAGCAGAAAGAACTACAAATTTAATTTACTTGATAATCAAAAGTTCAGAAAACATGAAGCAATAACATATACGGATGAAACATGAACAATTAGGAGAAGCAATTGCTAACTCGTTGCTTGCTGGTGCGCAGTCTATGTTCATTCTCATATTCTTTTATTAATATTGTATCGTATTAGTCGAGATTCTCTCAACTTTGAAGCTTATATGTAATTTTACAAAACATGCCGTTATGTATCCTACGATTGACTGATTGTCCCGTATTATGCACTGTTGCATATTTTCTTGATTCTCATGAAACAAATGCACTGACCTTTCGAGTTTATGTCATTAGCCTCTTTTTTTTGTCAAGGAAGTAATTACTTCTTCTTGTTCCTATTGAGATTTCAATGGAAAAAGATCATGAAATCATTCATGTAATAAAAAGAAATATATATTGACTTTTTTGAAACCCATGCGCCTTCGACTATTTTAAGATCATCTATGTTTTCTTTGATATCTCTAAATTCATATCTTTTCTACATGTCGCTTTTACGATTATTATTTGTATTATGATATGTATAACAGTATGACACTTTGTTCTTAAAAAAAAACAATTTTTATAAACCGTCTGACAGATATCAAGTTCTAA